>CM043015.1:13350500-13593489 GCA_023690525.1 Holotrichia oblita
AACTCTTGCGGTGTAGTTTAGTGTGTGTAGCTTTGGCAGTCATATCGCCTTTTATGATGCCGCGCTGCTAATCCTTTATCACCAACAGCGAATGGCAAGTCCCAAATCCAGGATTAAACCTCTCTGAAAAAAATATCACCGTCCCTCAGAAGAAAATTGAACCCCGGCACCTATCGTCCTTTCACAATAATAGTCAGCCGCCTAACCACTGCGGCCATCGACCCGTTAACAATAGTAATGAGCTGCTAGGTAGAGATTTTATTCGAAAATTTAACGTCATTTTTACAGAACTGAATAGCATTTCACCAAAAAAAATCAATGAAATTAGCAAATACTTATCAATGTATTTTGCAATGAATTTTAAAAAATTACAAGTAAAATCTAATTTTTCAACCTAAATTTTATAAACCTAGGCCGCTGCCCTTATGCAATGAAAACTGAAGTTGAATAGTGTCTTTTGAGGTATACCAATCATCCCAGTCATTAAGGATGATGGATCCATTCGCATTTGCGGCGACTTTAAAACAACCTTAAATCATATAAATTAGTTGATAAATATCCATTACCTACCTAAAATTGATGATCTGTTCGTTAAATTAAATGGAGGTAAACAATTTTCCAAGATTGATTTGTCACAAGCATATCAGTAGATTCTATTAGATGAGGAATCGATTAAATTAACCACGATATTCTCCCATAATAGATTCAATTCAAAGAATTATGGAACAAATTTTGATTCGACATTTTGATCACTGGTAGAGATTACGAAGAGCACAATAGAAATTTGCAAAAAGGTCCTTAGTACCTTAAACAATTTGTGGCTTAACAGTAAAATTAGAGAAATGTAGTTTCTTTGAAGATTCAATTTCTTATTTAGGTCACATTATGAGTTCAAAGAGCTTGCATAAGAATAAAGATAAGTTGGATGCAATTTACAATAATCCAGTAGCACAAGATGTAACTCAACTTCGATCTTTTTATTGATAAGATTTTCGTTTTTCATATCACTGTATCGATTTTTTGCTCAATTCTGAAAAAAATCAGTCAATAATCCTTTCTGCTTTTTTTCTTTCTGATAGCATGTCACATGCTCTGATATTTCATTTGGTAACTTCATCAGTTGGAGGAAAAAAGTTTGTCAAAAATTAGCTGTATGGCAAATGACCGCCTGATACACTACATAGCAAACTACATGTCCGTTTTGCAGTTACCTCAATCCATACCGTATCCGTATCTTAGTGATGTCACAGGAGTAAATTGTTGAAAGCCTTGTCGACCAAATAGGTACCAAATCGTTCACTTATTTTGTAGTAGTAGTAAACTTTATTCATCATCAAAAATGGTAAAATATTACAAATGTTATTACATACTTAAATCTAAATCTTACAAATATTCTTAACATATGTAGAACAAAAACTTTTAAAAACTCTTATGTTAGTAGATTGTTTAGCTTCTTTGTCGATCTCATTATATAATTTCAGTCCTTTATAATACAGATTGTACTGTGTACATGATTTCTTAACCTAAACGTATCTGCATTTCTAATAGTCCTATCATGAATGTCTTAAGTATAAACAATATATTTACTCATATATTCCGGTACCATATTGTGTACAATGTTATAAATAAGGATAATAGTATTAAAATAAACTCGGCGTTTAATACTGAGCCACTGCAACGTCTCCAGCATTAGCGCTATTGGAGTATAGCGATTACAACCTAAAAACGATTGATGATTGATCTTTTTTGCTACTTTTTTAACAATATAGTCTATTTAATTTTTAAATGAGAGTTTACAGTAAATAATAACACCAAGATACTTTATTTCAGAAACTATTTCAATAACTGCATTATCAACTACAATAGTTACAGGAGAATGAATAGAATGTCATCATCTGCAACACTTATTAGAGTGTTATCTGCAAAAAAATTGATCCTACAAACACCAATCACACTTCCAATGTCGTTAATGTACAATATAAACAGCAATGGTTAAACACTACAAGGATCAGTGGTGCTTGGACCATTGCACACCCGAATTGACTATTCTTGCTTCTGACTCTTTATTCTCATATCTAGTTATTTGATATCTGTCTGTCAGATAACTTTTAACCAAGATAGAGCTATTATCATTATTCCATACCTACTCAGCTTTTTGACTAACCTATTTCTGTCTATCGTTTCGAAAGCTCTCTTCAAATCAAGGAAGACTGCAATCACCTTTTTATTCTTTTTTATTTCTTCCTTCCATTCTGCTATATATGGTGAATATTTAGAGAGGTTTCACAATAGTGGCGTTTTCTAAATCCTGATTGAACATCAGAAAGTATATTATTCTTTTCCAGAAAAGCTTCAAGTTGTTCTTTCGCTATATGCTCAATAACCTTTTCCAATGTCGGCAACATATTGGTAGGTCTAAACTCCTGACATTTTTTGGTGTTATTTACTTTTGGAATCGGCTTCACAATAGTTAAAAACTGGTCTTGCTGTTGCAAAGTTATTGTTACCGCAATAATGGTCAATAGTCGGCACTAAAGGCTCAATGGCCTACATTTTTAAATCCAAGCCAACCAGGGACTGTGTCCTCACTTTCAATACTCTGGCTTTTAGCAATCTCGGATTAACTGAATTTGGAGGTCATGAATTTATCATTCAACCTATACATACACAGGAGTTGGCTGAAAGAGAAGAAATTAAAATCGAATACACTCAATCGTAGGAGTTGAGAACAAGAAATGTAGGGTAGAGAGACAAAAGCTCAATATACTATAATAATAATAATAATAATAATAATAACAGGCCTTTATTTTCCAAGAAAAAACAAACGATACAAAGTAATGACGAATAATAATGCATAAAAAAAAAGAATCTTGGAAACCATGTTTCAAAATATCGACAGTGACTAGCTGTAGCATCAGCAATGAAGAAATATCTGACCATTACACTGACTAAAGAACAAACTCTGCCTGAGATACCTCTTAAACGCTGGGTAAGATAGGGTTTTGAAATAAAGAGATAACTGATTATGTATTATACAAATCATATAAGAAAACGATCTCTCAAACAATGCAGTACGATGCAGCGGCGGCGTAATGAGACCCCTACTCCGGACATTCAGATGATGTACATCAATTCTGAAGGTTATTTTCCTATAAAGGTAGGTAGGGTACTTATTATTGATGATTTTGTAAAACAGACATGCAGTTTGTAAAATATACCGGTTTCTCATGCTCAGCCACCCAGCCTCTTACGCACACCATAAGCAAATCTTAAGCAAGCATTTTGAACGCGCTGGATACGTCTACTATCGCAAATATCAATAGCAGGTCCAAAGATTGAAGTACAATATGCGAAATGAGACAAGACAAGAGAATTACAGAGCATCAGTTTAATATCAGTAGGTAAATATGATCTGTGTGGGTACAGAAAGTTTTTAAATTCCGTCGCAGCCGGAAGACCTAGTATGCATACTGGTGATTATCTTATATATAGTATCAGGATCAGTCAATTTATATTCAAACACTGATCCGATATTATTCTTAGTACAGCTAGAGTAGTGATGCAGCGATTCTCTATGATTCGAATTAACGCGAGGAATATTAGTAACAAAATGCTGATTTAAATTATGAACGTTGGTGAGGTGATGAGGAATAGAGGACGTGCTGGAAGAATTTAATTTAAGAGAACTAAGTTCTCGCCAGGTGACTTTGCTGTTACCACTGTTGACAATGTGATTAAAATATGCCTTTTTTTCACTTCTGATAGAAAGCGTAGTAAGGCTACGGAGAGATTTATAATAATCGCAATGACTGGATATACCACTAGCACGATATCTAGCTTTGGCTTTATCCCGTAAGGACATTAACAGCTTGATATTCTCCGTGAGCCAAGGAGCCCGAGGTTTGGTAATCTTAACAGTTCTTATAGGTGCATGAATATCGAACAAGGCGATAATATGGCTAGTGAGAAACTCAATTTTATCCTCAATATCATTCATGTATAGGATGTGACCACACGTCATAATCAAAATATTTGAAATCACGATAGGTGCGAAGAATGGGGCAGGCTTTGGGTGAGTTAACCATCCAGTCACAGTGGACTAATTCGTGGTCAGATACATGAATGTCACACAGAGCAATACTCGATACTAACGATGCGTCCGAAGCCATGATCAAGTCAATCAGCGTAGCACTACTTCTAGTAAGCCTGGTAGGCTCCGTAACCAAGTTGAGTTCTCCTATACATTTTCAAATGATTCAATATTTTGTTCATACATTTTTAATATCTTCTTTCATTACCCTCTTCAATTCCATAGAAAAAAAAACCTGCTGTCGCCGCTTCTATATAATTGAAAACGATAGACATCAAAGAAAATGGAAGTTGGTCGTTTAAATTAATAAATACGCGCTTATGGATTAACTAGTAATCAAAAGACAGGAAGTATGTATGTGTATATTATATACACGTAACTCTTGGAAATCAATCATTCCCTCGTAATTAATATCTATCCTACCTGGCGCGTCATTTATTATTTAATTCAGAAGAAGAAGAAACGTTTCCATCTATCTCGGCCATGTTCACTAAATATTAGATGCAGTCCCCTCACTTAGAAATAAGTTACGAGTTTAAAATAAAACGTTCACATCTGCTGCTATTATCACTCCGATAAAGGTGGAATATAATGCTGGGAATAAAGCATACTTAAATACGTGTCTAAACAAGCGTTATTTTATTGTAATGGTAGCTTTGAAGAGATCGATAACCTTAACAAACTTTTGATCATTGTATAATCATTAATACGTAAACTGTATTGCATACGTTATTCTAATAGACGTTCCTTGTCTATACTGGATGTATTCAACCGAATATCTCGGAATTATTTATGAATTTCATTAATAGTAATGCGCGGGTTAATAATTGAAATGGCCGCTAGTTCGTTTGCCCGATGACAATTGTTAACTTGTCTACCACAGAATCCGATACAAACCGTACACCGCCAATAAAATTAAATTAATTTGTGAAATGCATACGCGGATATGTATGCAATAACGTCAGGCATCACACGACAACTACAGCAACAACATTTTTAATAATTCATCCCGTATATTTTATTGTTAATTGACTTGTCACGTTTAAATATTCATAGTTTCAGGATAATGTAACGGGGACATATTTAACGTAGTAATATCATTTCCAGCTACATACATACATATATACTTGAGTTGGTGCAATTAACCAACAGCTTTATGTAAATTATCTTTCGTGAAAGGTACTATAAGAAAAAGGTTATTGCAGCTTTGCAGAAATATATATCATTTCATTCTGCTGCATTCTACGATAAATACTTATTCCGGGGAAATAATATACCTCTTTTATTCCATACACACGTTTCCCTTTGAAATATAAATTTAAATGTCAGATTCATTTATTTTAAAAAATAGAAGCTCGAGTCTTTTATTTAAGTGAATGAAACAATGACTCCCCGGATAGCTTACCTTTGTCATACAAGAAGAAAATTTAATAAATAAAATTAAAATTACAAAGCAAAAATCCTTTTATAAAGATACTTCTCTCAAAGACAATTCCGTACTCCACTCCAACAGAGTTACTTAGTCGCCCACTCCTTTTTTTTATTTTCCCCATTTCACTGTAAAAAAGGGAATTAATGCGCTTTTGTTTGTATCATTATGAAATCGGATGTCGTTAAAATACCTACCGAAATAAAAAGAACATGTTAACAAGGGAGGTATAAATGTATAAATGTGTTAGAAATATAATTTCTGCCCCAAATTAGGATAAAAGTATTAAAAAAGAAGACAAAAAAATATTCGAAGAAACATAATTAAATGAGATACTAGAACTAAAGGTTGAAACGAAGTAATATTGCTTAAAGATGAACCATGCACAATTAAAAAATGACTTGATGGTGTTGTGGTAAGAGTGGCAATCCAGTCAAAGAAATTATTAATGTTGATCTTTGCGCGGATAAGATCTTTACGTCAGGCGAGATGTGGCTTAATATGGGAAGCCATTCGTTGTGTTGTGGCAAAAATGAGTACAGATTTGATTCCTGATTAGGGTGATCTATTTATATCCTTTGGATTAAAGGCTCATGAGACGTAGGTACTTCTGTTTTCTGGTAGTCCATGGTGATTGCAAAACGTTAGGTCAAAATAAAAATGACCCTCTCATTCTGACCCCCTACTTCTGTCTCCCTCCCCTCATCCATTCTCTCATAGTGTGAATACAAAAACAGTGAAGGATGGTGTGGTGGGCATTATTAGTCATTACTTAAAATTCGTTGTAGTAATTGAGTCGCGAACATTAAAACTAGACAGCAATATCAGTTTTACACAAAAAGCTGAAAAATTAAGGTATGAATCCATGGAAATTCCTCAACCGCTCTACAAATTAAGAATTTGAAAAGACTGCACTGGACATTCCATTATCTTAAGGCTATCTTAAGACTAGGATTTAAACAAGAAGAAAGACTGCTGAGTGGGGTTAAGTAATCCAAGCTATCTTTTAAACATGTTACTGCACTTGCAATTCAATTGCTTAATATTGTTCATTCTAATTTACCTATAGCTCTATATGGGGTGGGGAGAGGGGGAGGGTGGAGGGAGTTGGATTAAAAAATTTGGTAGCACCTCGAGCGTTCCTACAGTAATGCAGCTTTTTTTAGAGCATTTTTCATTACGTTCTCCAACACCTCAGGTGATGTCCTCACAATTTCTTCCCGAATATTGACTTTTAATATTTCCAAAGTTTCAAAATGAGTTGTAATAACCCGATTTTTGAGTTTTTGACGGAAATGCCATCTCCGAAAATACTCTCCATAAAACAGCCATTCTTTTACGCGCTGTGTACGCTGTACCACCACCCTGCTGAACAACATATACTCTAGCTTAAGTTCTTTCATTTTTAGAGCCATAAAAATATTACAGCATCATTCTGCAACAGTCACCATTTCCGGTAGTTGTTCTTCCTTGATCGTTCGCAAAAAATCAGGTCCAATTACGTTCCCAGCATTAACACCATACGATACTGTAAATTTTGGATCATGCTCCATTCAGGCAGCGATCAGCTTCGGCGCTCATTATGTTTTTTTTATCAGAAATCAGGAATTTCGTTTTCAAGGTGCTCAACAGCATTACAAGGTCTTCAGACAGAATCCTGTGGGTTGCTTGGATTTTGTGAAGGAACAGGAGCAAATCTATCACTAGCATTACCTGCAATGAATGTCGGTGATGCCTAACTGTCTGGATCGTCTTCTTGTTAAAGTTCCTGGTCTTTCCACCACATCACCATTTACACGGTCTATATTTTTTCTTGAACCATTTCTGCGAAATCTGTCAAAATGTGGTGTGTTAGCCGTAGTCTCAGTTTATTCAAATTTTCCAGATAAACGCCGAAATGTCTTCGCTGATGGAACACGAGGTCCACCAAATGTTCTAGGCAATTCTCGTCAAGTTAATATAAACGACAATTTCTGCGCGTTCTGCGATTATTTATTTTTATTATAGAACAGGAAGGTTATAGCGAACCGTTTAATATTAATGTTTAAATTTCCTGTTTCATAATTTAGTTCAAGTAAATTAAGAGAAATTTTAGATTTTGTTTTCAGAATTGAAATGAGTTGTGAACATTCTCCCTTCTCTATATGTTGGGCGAGTAGTTGTTATTATCTGAAAAAACCCCTATTTATGAATGAATGAATCAATCAATGAAGTTGACGGCTCGAAGGAGTCTACGCTTGTTGCCTGTCGAAACAGTTGACATATTTACTTCTGCCATCCTTTGAAGAAACCGTTCAAGTCTGGCTCCGATTCAGCATAACACACAAATATAATAATAATAATATAACACTCGTAGCGTTAGCCGGCAGAAGGTTTCGCCAAAGTTATGGGTGGTTCACCAGGCGCAAGTTTACCATATGACATTTGCAGCATCGAGAAGTACCATTACAAGGTATCCAATATCAATTCAGACCAGTGCACTCACCAGCACAAACTGGTGTTGGTCTTAATAGAAATTTTAGGCTAACACGTCGGTTATAGCTCTTTATTTACTTAATGATTTCATAGTCTGTTTCTATATTTTTGACCATTTCCTCATACAATTTAACATCTAACAGCCCAAATTTTGATTGGTGCAACATCTCATTTACTTCGAAAAGAAAATTTAATTCTTGAGTACCACATTTTTCAAGAATGTCACTAAATATCAGACATATCTTGCTTATTAGTCTTCTTAATATGGTATATTTGCGCATACATCTTTGATCTAGGAAAATTTTCAGAATTCAGCTTTTGAATTACCTTGGGAGATTGGTATGAGATCAAATTTTGATTCCTGGTTATACAAAGGAAACACAAACCGTACATCATGTAAATATTGTTTAATGTAAAATTAACTTTTTTACCCATGACGAATGGGTAACTAATCTCATCTTTACACGCCTTCGTGCAGCATTTAAATGAGCAGTTCATCCTTAATCATCGTTTAGTTTATTGCAATCATCTTCGTATGATTTTCACGGCAATTTGAGATTTTCTTTCTCTTTACAACGCTTCGTTACTGCTTGATTTATTCGACGTCGTCTAGAATTTTTCACGGTCGTTTTATCAAGTCACGAGTATAATTCGTATATGATGTCTTCCCAGCAGCACAGCGTTTAATAATCTACAACACAAACTGTGAGTAAAATGAACAAATCAAACTCAAATTTAAATAAGGATTTAAACGAAATATTTGCATAAACAAATACGCCCTTTATAGAGATCTATTAAGATTAAATATAATCTTTACACAAATTTATATAATATTTTCACAAGGTAATCGTTAACACCTTGTATCATTTCAATAAATCATTTTCATCAACGCAGGCACTTGTTTCTAGTAGACGGGCGACAAGCAAACTACTCATTACGCTATTACGAAGGCGAAAAAAAGGAAGAGAACGAAAGGAAGGAGAGCGTGCAAGAGGCGAAGAGTGACGGCGATAAAGATCTTAGTATATGTGAGAATTAGACGCGGGGAGTAATAAATATGAAGCACTTAAAATGTCAGAGCTAAAGCGGTAAGGCTGGTGAATATGGAAAAGAGGTCTTGAAACTGTTACGTACCTTGCCAACAATAATTTCACCTCACCGGCCGATATACTTATGCGTAATAATTTAGTGTAATGGTTTTAACGTATTAGATATGTAATCTGTTACTAAAATATCGTTTTTATTTATTTATGATTCGATATAATTATTATCTTTATGTGGTAGAAGAAGATTGAAGCATTCCAAGCTTAAATTAAGCTCTAATATACGAGCCTAAAACAAAACGTCAGAGTGTGGCATGGAAGCCACCAGAAGAGCCAAAAGAGAAAAAATTACGCTTTTAGAAGAGCAAAACCCAGACAAGGTTAACCGTTTTCTTCGATTCAAAGGCGTTCATAGTGAATTCGTCCCAGAAAGACGAAGGAACTCACGCCAAACACCTGCGAAACCTTCCCACACATCGGTCACTTTTGCACAACCTGCAGACGCCAACCTTTCACAACTGCTGGTCGCTCTGCAAGACTTGTTGGTGCATATCGGTAACATAACGAAGGCAATAACTCAATATATCCCAAGCGAATCCACAAACAACAGCCATGAGCGCAAAAATCGCTAATTCTTTTCCTAACATCTTATTGATGGCCTGGAACGCAAACGGGATTAAAGAGAAAAAAGCTGAACTGGCTCAATTCGTGCAGGAACAACAACCCGACATAATCATGATCGGCGAAACCTGGCTTCGTCCAGGAGACAACTTTAAGATTCCAAACTATAAGATCAGCCGCTCAGATCGTCTCACGGGTCGCGGCGGAGGGTAGGGGTAAGAAACGCGAGACAGATAAATTTCTTCTCTGTGTATGCTTCCCCCTCCAGGGTGTTTGATCCTACGAACTTCTCCTCGGCTACTCCGGCGCTTGCTGCCGGGGATTTCAATGCGAAGCACCGCTTGTGGGGGTGCCGAGTCTCAAACGAGTTTGGAAGGCGTTTACACAGTTTTGTCGCCTCCAACTCAGTTGCGGTACACCCTCCCAACGAGCCGACATTTTTTCCGCCCCGGCACTGTGCCGGATATCCTGGATATGGCCATCTCCAAAAATCTGCCCTTCTCCATTTTAGTGGAGACAGTGGCTGAACTGTCATCGGACCATAACCCCATTATCATCAGATTGGGGGTGATGTTACTGCCCTCGATCCTCCCCTGCGAAGAAACATAGACTGGTCCAAATTTGGAATGGACTTTACCGGGATCTCCAACATCCACACATCAACTGGAACTTCAGGCTCAGAATCTTACACAAAGTATATTGGGCTGCCTACACCAATCAACATCCTTCCGTGCTCCGACACTCGATAACTGGCTCCCTGCAAATATAAAGTCGCTGATACAGCTTAAACGGCGGGCCCGCAAAAAGGCCCAAAGAACCATGCACCCTGATGACCACTATTTGGCAAACTCACTGTCCAACAGGCTCAAGCGTGTCCTAAAAGAATACAATGAGGAAAAATGGTGGGAAAAAGTTTCCTCTTTAACTACAGACGATAGATCCATCTGGAAATTCTCTAGAGCCTTAAAGCTCAGCAAACAACAAAAGAATAATGCCTCAAATCCCATCCACGGCCCGAACGGCCTTGTATATGATCCCCTTCAAAAGGCAGAAGCATTGGCGGATCATTTTTGCTCTGTCCATTCGAATGATGAGCTCACAGACTCAGACGATGACACGGAGGTCTTGGTCGAAGTCTCCATGAATGTTCTCCCCTCTTTAACAGAGGAATCCCTCTCAAGGACCTCGAAGGCTGAAATAAAAACCTTTATAAACACGCGAAAAAAGGGTAAAGCGCTTGGCCCTGACCAAATAACCTATAATGCCCTCTCGCAGCTCCCTGATGTTGTGCTCGACCACCTGGTCAAGATTATAAATGCCATCCTCACACTCGAACACTTCCCGAACAACTGGAAGTACGCTCATGTAGTGGCAATTCCAAAGCCAAAAAAGGACCCTTTATTCCCTCAGCATTACCGCCCTATTGCACTAATCTCGTGCATAGCTAAGATCGCCGAATACGTCATCCTGAGCAGACTGAAAGAAGAACTTTTTGTTCAAGATTCGATCCAAAATGAACAGTTTGGGTTCCGTGAGGGTCTCTCGACGGACCTCCAGCTGTTCAGGGTGACTGAGGCAATTCGTAATGCCCTAGAGGCCCGGGAAACGCTGGGAGCGGTGTTCCTAGATATAGAAAGGGCTTTCGACGCTGTGTGGCGCGATGGACTCGTGCACAAAATGATGGTTTCCGGTATAAATCCATCCATATTCAGGATCATTCGGTCCTACTTTTCAGATCGGTCTTTCTCAGTCAGATACGAAACATCCATCTTCACGGCAAAGCACACAACAGCGGGGGTCCCTCAAGGATCTTTACTAGTCCCAACTCTGTTCCTGATCTACGAAACGATGAACGCAGAATATTATCTGGGAGTTCTACAACGATTGTGGACTAGAATTCGACGAGTTCGACCGGAATGTTGAGAGCCAGGCAGTTAATTTTTGTTGCACGATAACGCACCATCGCAGAGAGCCATCATCGAACGTGAAATCTTGATCAAAAAAGGCATTATTGTTATCGATCATCCACCGTATTCACTTGATTTGGCCTAGTGCGACTTCTGGCTATTTCCCAAACTGAAATTGCCGATGAAAGGAAATCGTTTCGATACCATCTCGGTCATCCAAACGATTTCGACTGCTATACTAAAGGCCATTTGAACCGATGAGAAGAAGAAGGAAACTATTTTCAATAAACAAGAATGAAAAGTCAAAACAATAAACACTTTAGATTTTTTTAGACCAGTCTCATTGGATCTGGCACAAATTGAATTTTTCCAAAAAGCAAGATTCCTCGTTTAAAATACAACAATAATTTTGATAGATTACTTATACTGAAACAAAATTTTTTCTTGCAGGTAGTAATCCATGTGCTACATCGGATAGTATATTACCTACTTCACCAAAGTACATCACTATAACATACAAGACTTTACTACTTGATTTACATCAACCTCGCGTACCACGTCCGTGGTAAGTAGTGCTGCTTCCGTTCCAGGCTGAAAGGCGCCCATATTTATAATAGTTATCTCTAGCCAACACATAGGTAAGAATTATTCATGGATTTGCATATAGTTGTCGTATATCATAGCCTCGAGGTCTTTGTGTCTTTCATCGCGTCCTAAGCGATTTTTTAATCTTTGTAATTAAAATGAGTTTCCTCTACAGCACGACGACGGAACCGTGTACCACTACCGTGGGTCGATAGCTGGATGTCGCTATTATACAAAAAAAAAACAAAACGTGTAGGTATGTATGTGTGTGTGCTAGTATGTCTGCATAGGTCTGATAAAGTTGTCGTAAATGCACTTTACTCGATCTTGGAAATATAAATGTAAAACTGGTGTTGGACGGGGGAAAATGCTGTTGTGTTATTTGATATTGTAATGTGTTATTCTGTCACGCGGACTTTTCTGATTTTGCAGGAAAAATATTACGTATCGTTGAAACTTTACGTGTCTTTATGAGGATTATAATAAATGCTATGCTAGAAATAAGGTGCTTAATTAATTTGGATTAGTGCATTATCTATTGATGAGATGAAAAAATAAATTATTTGAGAATAATTTCCTTGCTTCTGGGACGTCCCAGAAGACAAAGTTTCCATCTGATAAGGTTTTAGCGATCTAGATCTTCTATATGGCCAGAAGAGGCGATTTTTTTTTGAAAACCCAACTGAAAATCAGCGGCAACGAAGAAGCCAACCTATTAGAAAGAAAGATCGCCACAACTTCCTTTGTGGGGTTTTGTAGGGATGAAGCACCTACACAAAATAACTGAAACTTAGAGAGGGAGACTCAGAGACCATGATAGAACTAGGCAGAAACAGACTACGTGTTCTCACAGGTTTTCTTACAGAGCAATATGACCTTGGAGAACACATGACAAGGTGAGGTTTGAAATAGAATAGTCACTACAGGTTTTGCGAGGTGGAGGATGAAATTCAGGAACACCTGACATCTAATTGCACCGCTATCACAGAAATCCGAGCCAATTAGCTCGCCAAAGGCGTCATAGATGAAGGAGAAATACCTTCCCTGAATCTATCACAATTATTGCAGGTTATTAAAGTTCTTAGACTGGATGGGGGACTCTGAGAGCAGATAAATCTCAATGGCTAACAACTCATGCAAGAAGGCAGAATTAAATCTACATTTTTTTATCAATTCCATACTGCAAATCTTCCTTCCAGTATAAATAACTGGTTTGATGCCAAAAAAGTGTGTGATCCATCATTTCGGCTCATATACCACACTACTACAAGAGAAAGAGGTTCCAACGGCTTTCCCGTTAGAAGATCTCATTTAAAATGGTACCGGTTATTGGCCTTCTGTTGTGCCAAGGCTGGACCGATTGTTCTTTTAGCCTTTTTGTTTCTAGGGTGCGTTCGGTCGCTACCCGCGGATCCAACTGTGCTAGATGTTGAATTAAAGTGTTCGATGCCAGATTAACTCTTCACCAGCATGTCTTCAAAGTCATCAAGAGCTTCGGCGCCGCTAAGTCGGTCTACCCTTTCCTTTATAACAATAGTGTTCTATCACTCAGATATAAGCTAATAATTTACTCTGTTTTTCTTCCCCTGATCCTCACCGATGGATCGCTGTCCTAAGTATCTGCTGCCAAAACCCATCTAAGAAGATTGCCCAGCGAAATAAAATACTGAAGCTGGTCCTAAACACGCCTTGGTTTATCCCCAACACTGGACTACGACGCGACCTGGAAATTCCATCCGTTTTCCAGTATGCGTCACAGTTGACACTCAAGACGTTGGAAAGAGTAGAAAGATCATTTAGCCAGATCGTCGCCAAGACAGCTGGCTTGGATCGAGTCCCGTTAGGAGTGCTGGCGCATCAAACTCTGGGCTGGTAATCCCACAGATGTCATTCCAGAAAGTTAACATCCCACAATTTCGCAGCCAGTAAGAGCCGCACTCACAAAGACGAACAAGGGGCTTAGGAGCTTCATTCAGCACTAAAAGCAGCAAGCAGGATCACAGAATTGAAGGGTTCTCCGACCGAGATGCCCTATCTAACGTTCTTTTGGCGTCTAAATGTGCCAGCGCCTCATTTAGATTATTCATTTGGGAAGTTCTAGCATTAGACCAGGTCAAGGCACCATACGTTAGAAACGACTGGAGGAACGCCACATCAGTAATTTAATTTTGGAGCTCAGAGAGCAGAGAGGTTGGTACAGGAGAGATTTCGCCTGGAGCAATTTAGAAATGATATTCCACTTTAAAATATGTCTGTATATCAACTTGGAGTCGTGAGTTCTCTCTGTATAACAATAGTGGTGGGAAGAGAGTTTCGTTTCACACTTCGAAGCGTTAATGTTCAATCTCCACTCTATGATCTCGTGTACAGAACTGTCGCAGGCTAGAGTTCAGGTGCCAGAAAGGAACCTTGTGGAAGGCCAGGACGTATAGATCTAGGGTCCGAGAACTTGCCAAACCTTTTAATGCTGAAAATCCCACCCAAAAGGTAGAACTGAACGAGGGCTATTAGCTCCGGATCGATGTCCAGACACTGACCTGAAGACATGAGCAAAATTCAAAAACACCTCGCCAGTCGAATGCCGCAGCTCCAAAGCATTCCAGCAAACGATGGAACAAAAGAATTATTTATCTGCTCATAGAATCTAGTAAGCGTTTGAGAAACCACCCTGTATATAAATAAATGTAAATGCAATACGCAATCGGCGCAGTCAACTCCACCATCTTCTTTATTTCTTTTGTTATGCTAACATAAAATATATTCCATGCTGCGATACTTAGTTTATAGTCTTGGGTGTATTTATGAAAGTTTTCAATTGTAGACGTCGAGACTGTAGAGTGGCTGTTATTTTTCTCGGAGTTCATGCTTTATCTCCATCTCTTTCATTCACGAATATCCGCTGACGTCCTTTTCTCACAATGTGCAACTGTTATCGATACATTAAATTCACATTTAAAACGCAGACAGAAATAAATTACGATGGAGGCTGCGAAATAAAGAAAGTTTGTTTCTATTTTGGTTCGTCTTATTCTGCCCTATTTCTTCTTGTTTATTTTCCTTTTCTCTCGTGTCGTTTTTATTTCTTTTCGAATGCAATTATGATTTTTTCTTCAATATATTTCGAATAACCGCTAGAGTGAGACGATGGCGGGCACTCTCTTAATTAAACAAAACGATCCCGTTTCCTGTTTTATTTTAGAAAAAGCTTATTTAATAATCGGCTTTTATTCCGACTCGTACAAACAAAAAATTGCGAATACGCCCTGGCGCAGGAAAGTTTTTAATTTGTTCTTGTCACAATAAATTACTTGATATTTATTCTATAAGGGATCAGGTTTGATTCCTTCTTCCACTTCCACCGTTCTAAATATGCGGAATTTAGAACGGTGGAAGTTGACCGTTTCGTAACTGATTTAATTAAAGAGAATAGTTTCAAGTGAATTAAATTAATTAAATAAAAACTGCTATATTAATTGTTCACAGTCTAGAGTGTCTAGTTCTTACATTGTAACAGTTTCACGCTTTATGTCGTAAAGCTGCAAACAGTTCCACATAAGTTGTGCATAAAATCACTAAACTAATTTATATACACACAGACACAACTGGCAACGATAATTAAATAACGGTAATTAGATTCTTTACGATCTAGTTTAGGGCGTCAACAGTTAAACTGCAACACTACAAAACAACCAGCATAGTTCAGCGTTCAGCATCAACTCGCACAACATAAGCACACGAGTGCCTCGCCTAATTAAATACAAACTCAACCGACATTCTGTAAATACACACCATCGTCGATTTGATTTATTATATTTACATATTCGTCATCATCAACTAACAGTGGCGGTGAGTCGAGGGGGAGTCGAAAGGGGAGTCGCTGGGAAATGTGCGAATATGCGTATGCGGTGACGGGTCGCACACGTGCCGCCATCTGCACAACAAATTGATAAGTTCGACGAACACCCGTCGAAGTGTAATAACCCCTTTTCGTATATATACACTATAAATGCCGATTCACACACTAATATGCTTAAGAGGTAAATAGGAAGACGAAGAAGGTGTACAAGGTGAGGGAGAGGTGTTAGTAATGAGGCGAGAGACGCAAATAGTTTTCATTTTAATAATTAAACCACCTTCATCCCCCTGTTTCGTACAACCTCATACTTATCCTGCTGGGGGTACCCCACCGTTTTCCTCTTCCTAATGCATTAGAGCCAGCGCCCTTTAAATATAAATCATTCCCTTATCATTATTACATCTTGCCTATGTTATATATGTACAGGTATAAACCTGTTTTTATATATATATATATATAGGAGTATAGCGGGTAGGTGGATGATGCTGATGCCAACTTCCTCTTATACAACCTCCTGCGAACGAGCTCGCTACTACTCTTCATCTCCAGATGTTACGAGCGCCAGCCATTTCGTTTCCCGTATATATCGGCGCTAATTATTAATTTTAATTTAAATTATTAATGTCACACTCAGGAAGCGTTAATATTTAATTCGATATAATATGTTTTAGTATGGTCCCGGCACCTGAGCCGCCTTTCCGGCGAATATCCGGCCCCTGAAAGAAATATTTTCGTTAAAGCTCAGGTGAGGCAAGGGACGATAATGTAAAAAGAGACATAAATTGATTAAATGATGAAAAGTAAGTAAATGTTAAAACCCATTAAGAAATATGTAAAATAATTTCATTCTACATTATCGAATTTTATTTTTCCTCTTCTGACTATCGCCTTCGTTCATTCAAATTCTTCAGGATGACCATAACTAAAAAGAAGCTTTTGCAGAGACCTCCACCACACCAGAATCAATAGTTGAGAAGCTAGATTATTCCTTCTTCTCATATTTCATTTTCTTTTTCCCTCCGTTTAGCACCCTCCTTATTTCTACATAACTATTGCGAATAGGGTCGTATCATATCTGGAAAAATGATTTTAGTAAGAGAGGTTTGATTCCTGAAGGAAAGATTGTCTTCAATTTCCACCACAGATTTTTCGTTAAGGAATGAAAAACCTGAACATATTTTCATTCAATAGCCAAATAATTGAAAACTCTTGGTAATGTTTCGGAAATCGAAAGCTCCAAACCCAGATAAAACTACAGTTTCTCAAGTTCTTGCTAAGTTAATGACAGGAGAGATATGTGCTTGATGATTATCAAGAATAATAAAAACCCTTTTTCTTGTCTCTTCGGTCTCCCACATTTAATTTTCAAGATACTGGATCAAAAGTTTTTTATTCGACCAACACAATTTGTTCACACTACCTATCGATCTTATTAGGGCCATATTTAACATGTTATCCATAAATTGAATCCTCGTAAATATAAGCAATAGTAGTGTGTTAATTCCGATTACATTTATAGCTGATACATGGTAACACTCAACAATTATTATAGTATTAAAAAGGGCATTGTTGTGAAACCTATGATTGTTTGCCGAATTTCAATTCCCATTGTCTTAGGTAGATCTTATTGACTTCCATTCTCAATTTTATTGTAGTGCACGAAGATCATCTCACAAAATGTGTGATTCTTAAGTTCCTAACCTCAAAAAAAAAGCTGAAGAAGTAGCCCAGAATATAATGGGCAAATTCTCGTTGCTTGGAGTGCCATCTATATTACAGTCTTAACAATGGTAGGGAATTTGCCAATAATGGGGTGGTGACCAGCTTGAAGGAGTTTTGCCCAGCACTGCAAATCATCCATGGGAATCATCGCCATCCACAAAGCCAAGGTGGTGTGGGAAAAGAAATCGAATCAATATATCTAAAACGTGCTCTGTACTTGGATGCAGGGCAACAAATCTGAACGCTAGAGTGCGACGTTTCGTTCAATTTATGGAAAACAAAGCATATCATTTTTGGATTGAAGAACACCGTACGAAGTTTGTTGGAAACCTAAAGTAGAGGTTATAACGTTTTTTTCTGTAAGACGTTTCAAAAGACATAAATATAAAGGAGAAGCTAGAAAAAGCGTCCAAACAATAGGAAAAGGTGAAACTAATCAGATAATGTAATCAAAAGAGCCTGTTTTCCATTTCTGGGACTGCTAAGGAATGGAGTGATGCACTTGCATGCAAAATTTGTGTCAAAAATTTCAGACATTTTTGGTCATCTAGTAAAGAATACTGCACGATAGTTTAGTGCACTGGAAACTTAAAAACTTAAATGCTATTGAAGGTGTGATAAATTCTAAAATCAAGCTGGCAAATACAAGAAAAAATGAAAATGAACTTGAACTGAAATGAACTGAAATTCCACTGCTACTTTGGGACCTATTGTGCGAGTCATTGTTCCAATTTGTTTCAAACGCTTGGATGCTCGTAGTTAAGGTGCTATAAGGACTGTCGAATCTCCAATTTCATCTACATTATAGAGTTGTTCTACTTTAGAAGCATACCTTTGGTAACACTCTTAAATTTGGAAAAAAAAATTGTTAAAGTTTGTTGAGATAGCCCAATCGATTGCTTCGGGTTTTCGAAAGTACAGAGATGGATAACGTCTAAAGAAATGATGTAGCCGTTTTCTTCTAGCTGGTTCTTCTTCTTCCCAGTCAACAGGAAAATTTGTGTCTCTTTCTCTTTGCAGCATTGTTAAGCTAACACTCTTACCTGATCAAAGTGTTATAGTAGAACTCCTGATTACCAGATAATTGATGAAGATTTTTTAATTTTCGGTTATCACAGGTAGCATTTTATTCTGCCAAATGCACATTTTAAGTCAAAAGGGCTAAGGAACAACACTCTACTGCTGGGATAATCCATCAGGGATGAGAATAAAAGAGAAATTCGGTCTTTATGTTATTCAGATGGCATGGTTGGATCAAAATAGTTAGACTATGTCTAAAAGCTGTTTCTACCTGCTGGAACTACAGAAGAAAGAGTCCATTTACATCAATTACCTGCAATTACCTGGTTTATTGTGACAATATGTTTGTGTATAGCATGCCTTGGCAGCAACACACATTCCATCTATTCTAAGTGGTTTTCTACACTAGACCCTTAATCCTTTTTCTATTGTTAAGTGACATCCAAGGCTTGCACGATGAGAGTCTGTATTATGAGGGCTTCTGAGTTTTGTTCGCGTCGCAGTAAATATATACCGGGTGGCCAACTAAGAATATCGCTCGGCCATATCTCAGGAACGGCTCACGGTACAGCTTTGGGAAAAAAATATTGTTGACTAAAGTGACCCCGAGAAATATCTGGAAATTATATAGAAAAGTGTAGGATGATCGTTAGAGGGCGTAACTGATCAAAGATTTAATTCTTATTTTACGCAAAATTTACCAACTTAAGGTCTATCATAAACACGAAAATCGGAGTCTAAAGAAAATTTTGTGTATTCTACATTGGACAACTTTTTTGTATTTTGCCAAATAATGGGAGGGGTGGAGAGGAAATTTTGTATTGAAGGAACGCTTATAACTCCGGTTCAGTTGAACCGAATTTTGCAAACTTAGTCTCGTTGAAAACAGCGTTACTCCTCCTTCAATGTGATGCTTACAAATTGGATCCAATCTAATAAGTGACGTGCATGCTAGAGGGCGCTGTTTAATTTTTTTCGGGAATTTTGTTTTTTCTTGAAAATATTAAATGGAAACATACATTTTTGACAACAAGTTAAAAAAGTAGGGTAAATTACCAACAAATTAGCGAAAACCGGGTATCGCTATCTTTTACCAATCCGAAGATATCTTCAGAAACGTGTGAATGGTAAAAATGTCTCCTATAAATTTAAATTATTCTGCTTTCCTATGTTTCGTGATTGAAGCTGTTTAATGTTATCTTGTCCGTCACCGTTTAGAGGGCGATAAAAGAAATTTAAATACGCTAGATTTTATGATTTTTGAAAAGAACAGTACGTAGAATGCTTGTCGGGACAAAAAAAAAATAGAATATCATGGATTTTTCTAAACCCACTGCCAGTGATTCAAATCGTTGAATATTATTTTTATTTCTGTCGCCGCTGGAGGGCGTTAAAGAGAACAGAATAAAAGACATGGCGCTAGCAATTTGCAACAATATGCTTTTCAATATAATGTGTGTACGGGCATTTTTTCAAGAGACTTCTTCAAGAGAAAAACGTTGGTGGGGATACCAATAGGTTGCAGTAACTCGACCAAACTAGAAATCAAAACCTTCTTACTTGTACTGCCGTTGTTACTGAAGCCTGTTACTTCTGCAATAGTCTCTTCTTTTTTGTCAAACAACCTAATAACGATTTCTTTCCATTCACCCGAAATTTCTGTTTCTTGCCAAAATGAAATTTTAATGTACAGGTCTGACACCCAAAAAAGCAACGACCTGCGGCGAATTTAAAAGGAATTTTAGTAGCACTTTGGTGGAAAAGCAGATGAGAAACTCGTCGATATCACTTTTGTATAAGATAGAATAGGATAGCGATATCGACGAAAGAATGCTTGTGTGTTATAATCAGAAGGAACTGAATTCAGTTTTAGTCGACGTGTGGGCTTTCAATATTTTGTAAATACACGTATTTAATATGTAGTTCACAAACGAAAAAAAAAGGAATGAAAGTGAATTTAAACATTTTGTATTAATTATAACTGCCTGCAACTAATAATTATGGTATTGATGTTACATCGCCTGAAAAGGTTTTTTATTTTTTTGTTGTTTCGTAAAAGAATCGCTTGCTTCACAAATAGATGATGAAAAACACTTTCTTTCGCCACACATCGATCATTAACGACAAGAAGAGCTTAAATGTCTAGTACTTCTCTAATATGTTAATTATGAATAAAGGTACAAACATTGAAACACTCATGGAAAAATTCACTTCGAACCCTCTGTAACGCGAGTCACACGCAATTTTCGCCTCTATTTCGTAGAGTACAAAATTCATAACTTTGGAACCATTGCCGATAATCAATTGAAATTTTAGATTATCAAATCATAATCTTTCTTTTAGTGATATAAATTTAATTCAACTTTCACCACAAAAGAGACGCATTCATAAATATATCAAAGTGTATTTATCAATCCATTTGCAACACAGAGGTTTTTGCTTATTTTGACTGCAAAATCATTAAAAAAGATTAATTAATCTATAACGGATCCATCCATATTTCCACCACGGTTAAATGTGTTGACTTTTTGGGTGTCTCAACTGTACATTGTTTGGAAATACAGAAGTGTTATACCTTAACTGATAAAAAATTGAAGCCAACTTGCATTTCTTGTTTATTTTTTGGTTTCAACTGGAAAGATAGTTAGCTTATTCTATTTCTTAAATTGATCGTTTTGTACCAATTCTTTGGTATTCATATCATAGGGTTTTGTACAGTTTTTGCACCTACAACCCAAAGCAATATTTCGAAATACCTAATTTAAATTATAATTTTCTATAAAATGTCCGCGACAAAGCTATTGTAACTTGTATGGATTTCAAATTCACCCTATTAGAAACATGTTACTGTTGGCGTTATTTGCCAGCTCTATTTATCACTCATTTAAATATAATATCAGCCAACATTTGCATGAGAGCTTAAGTACAAGAAGCGAAATCATATTTTGTAGCATTAGAAAAATATAGATAGAAGAAATAAATACGTTTTGGTCTTAATACATAAAACGAAAATATTACGTTAGATAGGTATAAAATGTGGCGAATATTTTCAAAATTGTAATACATTTACGTCAAGAATGAAGATTTACGTTACAGTTCCGAAGTAATACATGCTCGCCCATAATGACATTAAACGCTTCAACCTATACGGTTCTGTTGCGCTCAAGCTATAATACATTGTCGGTTCGGCGCGTTATTCGGCTACTTCTTTTTTTTTTTCAGTGATACTGTATATTATCCGGCCACCCCGAGCTGTACGTTTCGCGTTCGCATTCAGCTAAACGCCCGCATAAAACTATAAAATATAGGCGATGCGTTTAAACGAAATTTAATTAAACAAGTTTTATATCTTTCTGGCCGTAAAAACTGTCGCAATTATTACAATGTATATAACGGGAAAGGCATTAATTCCGCACATTTGATTCCGCGTGCGCGACAACAGAACATTGTATAATAAAGCACTGTTTCCTCGTACATATTATACAATATGGAATATAGCTGGAAAAGCGACGCATATAGATGCTCGTGGGAAAACGGTGACGGCCACCCGTCACTATGTACAAGCGGTTTTCGCTCTGACTGATAGGAATTATTGCCGAGATATTAATTTTCCTTCCGTATAATTTTTCCACGAGATTGAGTGAAGAACGATTACGGTTTCCGCGGAAACTGTTATGAGGTTAGTTGTCGTCTTTAGAAAGTCTGATGAGGCGGATATCCTGCTGGTAGCTCTCGTCATTAAAGTGTAGTTTTCTGATTTTCTGCTAGGTGACATTTTACTCTTGAGTATATATTACAAGTTACAAGAGTGTTTGGAACAGATTAAATCGAGGTGTACGAATCAAGATTCACTAAAAAGAATAAATTAAAAGGCAAACATACCAAGATCATCTATGATGACTGGAGCAAACGAAATCAATAATTAATTGTCACTATAAAGGAGATTTAGCCATCTCGAATGAAGAATTATGATAAATCCCAATATTAGTGGCAATTTAGGAAGCCAAAATATATACAGGGTGTCCACCTAGTACGCGGAAATCCAATATCTTGGTTGATAAGAGAGATAATTGAATCTTTTTTCATTTCATGTGTCTAGTTTTTTCAAGATCTACAAACTTACAATAATGCCGATTATACAGGGTGGTCCATTCCTTCCTGTAAGAAAGAAACTTTGTTTTTGTAAATATAAACCTATATTTTTTAATTTTGAATCTACATGAAAAATAAAAGGAACTTTATGTATGGTATTCGTATGAAAAAATTGACGGTCTTGGCTTACTATGTTTTTCTAATAAATTTTCGTCAATCGCAAATTTTGTGCTTACGCTAATTAACAAAAAACCTATTTTTTGATCAAATGTTAGGCAATAATGGTTCTTCAAAACACCATATCAGAAACTGACCTACTGTATAAGGGGTGCCCAGAAAATGTCGAATTTGACGAAGCAAAATGTGAAAAATCTCCGTTACTTCAAATGGAACACCCTATATATTACTGATCAGTAAAACGCGGAATAAGATATTCTACAATTTTGCTACAGCATTTTTAAAGTGAAGATGTGAGTAAATTTATGATCCGACCAACGGATTATGCATATGCACAAAAACAATTAACAAAAAAGATGATCAATTATCTCTCTTATCAACCAAGATATTGGACTTCCGCATACTAGGTGGACACCCTGTATATAAATATACAAGACAAGCTTTGTAATCTCAGCAAAAACGCAACTTCTGCAATTCTTTGTGGTAACGCAAAAATGCCTTATGTTTGAACTCAAAGCAGTCCTATCCAGACTCGTTACAACTGCTCTGGAGGTGGGTGGCTCGATGGATGTATGCTTGAAGATGGTAGGTGGTGGTGTCCCCAAACATCAGCGCCACGGTTCTTCAGCTCCGTGAAGACAATGATGTATGATGCGTGATTTTGCCATCAAATACCATTCATATAGCTCAACTCATAGGATTTTTTTCTTCAATGAGGAAAAAAAATGGCGGAGCATTTTAACCAGATGAAAGGAGTCTAAATCTGGTTCATAGATTTATTTTCGGAATTACTAAAGAAATAAATAAATAAATTAGGCAAATGTTATTCGGCCACTTGCCAGAGAATTTTGTGGAATATCTGACACAATCCTAAACAGAGAACAAACATAAAAGGTGGAAAAAATACTTGGAACAGCAGCCAGTAGTGCATCAGAAGTTCTGAATGGAAGAAGTACAATTTACCAGCAATCTTGAAGCAACTTCAGACCTATATAGTCCTTTAAAAGCAACTTCTGCAACGCCTGCAACTGTAGACCGACTTGAGGTGTTGCCCTTCCATATTTATATAAAATTTAGAAACCTACAGCCCAGCAATGGCATCAACGAAATCCTGCAAATGTTATCAGTACAAGGACAAGACAGTAAATTGTATAGAGGAGGGAGTACATTTTTGGAGGTGGCCAGAAAAGAAAGATGGAATCCTGTACGATTAAGAGTTGGTTAGTGAGGAAATCTATAAGCCCAAAATGGTTTCCAAGAGCAACCAATATACAATTATACAGGGCCTAATCGGTTTATTCAATTAGAGTTACTGAATGCATTTACTACTTAAATAATTCCAGGAATAAGTCGATCATAATCCTGGTTTTTCGTATAAATAATTTTAAATCACCATTGACATTGGTCCAAGCATTACACAACTGTGCTGCTTTTAAGGCATGAATCAAGGTTGCTCCTTTTGAAGATTTCTTTAGCCTACTCACACTTTTTTTAAAACACTTCTACATAATATCAGACAGCCACATTGCAATGAATTGGCTCGGTGTCAACGCAGTTCTTTCTCGAATGCCAAATTGTTTTGACGAGAACTTACCATGAAGTAAAAGATGAAGCTTAGTAGGATGTTTAGATTAAAACGGTAATTCTTACACCATGAAATATTAAACGAGGGTTTAGTACAAAACATTTTACGGATCGGGTCAGGAAGAAGCCTTCTATGCAGCTACAACACAATATTGTGTGTCATCCATAGAAGGATAGCTAATCAATTAACAAATATCCACCAACACTCGAAAATGGGGCGCTGTGAATTAGCAATGTGAATCGCCCGCCATTTACAAGAGAGCTTGTCTCTTTGGCAATACGGGTTCTTCTTTCTGACGGACTCTGGATTGAAGTCGGACACCCTTTCGCTTTTTACTCATTGATACGTCACCACGTCACCAGTGAGTAAAAAAATTTAGCTAAACTTAATCAGATTAATTTGATATCATTTATATTCTATTTATGAACAATTAAACCCAAATTATGATAATTATTCATTAAATACTGTCACCTTCTCTTAAAAGGGAGAAACTAATATTACCCGATAACGTATAACTAGTTAGAGACTAAACAAGCTAACATCAATAGGTATCAACACCAACCATTCGGAAATCGGCTTTAGATGCAGATATGCTGCATGTACACGAATAGAACTTTGCTTGAGTAAAGAGAAGGAGAGAATCAAACCTCCCAATTCTAGTACGATGCCGCAGCTCGTAGTTCTCGTTATCGCAAATGTTAATTGGAGACTTGTCCGATAACTAATGGTTCGAGAGGGCCGACCATGTATCTCGTCTTGTCACTACCGTAATTGTAGTTATTGGCTGCAACTATGACCATTTACAATGAAATATGCCTTGCACTAGTGCTTGTCATAACAATAATTTAGCTAAATCAATTTCGCCCGTTCCCTCTCCAACTATATATAGCAGCATCGTCGACGGCCGAAGTAATAACAGTAAGGGGGAGGAGGACACCTCCAGTTATGCGGAGTTAGAGGGGCGCCATTTTTTCGTTTAAGTTTACGCCATTAAACGTAACAATGGAAATTAGAGGATGGGTCGATAGCTGATCGGTCCGCAACTAAATCAGCTAATCGTAATTAGTAGTAACTCTGCGAACTCGCGAATATGTGAATGCATCGTGGAATCGGGGTGGTGTTGTACCCCCCTTGAATATAATGGTGGTCGTATTTAGGTATGAGGTGACCGGTTATTGATGTGTCGCAGGAATTTCGATATAAATTCGATATTACGCAAATTGAAAGACAATACTACCACTATATATTACAATATTGTTTTACTACTGCTAGTGCTAGCTGGTTGCTATTGCTCGGATGTTAATATATCACTGTCGATATTTCATTTTAATCTAGCAACAAACGCGACGGTGGCGTCGGTGGCGTTCCGTAATTAATGTCTGAAACTTTATCACGTCCGCGTTGTGTTCAGGATGTTCCCCCAGTTCTCTAAAACCAATGAAATGGATACGCATACATGAACGTGAATATTATGTACGGACGGTACATACTAAATGTATGTAGTGGTTTAATACATATGTACATTGGATATAAATTGTAAATTTGCATTCGAATTGTGAAGTTCTGTCGATAAATAGAACAAATTTGTGGTAAATTCGATGATCATTCAAATCTTTTATATTTTCTTTTCCAATTGGAAAATAAAAGTCAGTACAATTGAAACGACTAAGCAACAACGTAACACACAAATGGAATATGCGAGAAATAGAAAAAAAGTCATCAAAACTTACTTAGTTATTATATACAGAAACAAGACACATGCACAAAAATTTGACCGAACAAGCTTTCACCCAAAAACTTGGCAACTCAAATACAGAAAAAGGAGAAGCTCGGAGCAGTCTCAAAAACATACTCAGAGGGTGGAACATCAGAAGATAGATCGGAAGTATGAGGGCTAGCAAAATACATGCAATAAAACTCTGAGGTAGACTTCTTGCTGGAATGTTTTCATTAAAAATTAGATCAAAGCAGAAGAAAAGGAATGGGGGATCTATCTAGGAAGTGAAGCACCTGAAAATTATCTTCATTTAAAAAAATAAAGAATCAAAGTCAACAAGACAGGGAAGGCCATGAGGGTGTGGTCAGATGTCGGAGAACAGATCAAGTAGGACCATTTTGCAAAAACAGGACAAAGTAAGAATCTGGAACGATAAAAATAGTTTTCAGAACTGCCAGTACAGAAGATTTGTAAGTGACAAGTATATCACACAACAGCGAAACTATCTTATGCAAATGGAAGAAGTTACTAGACTGTTAACAAAGCTAAATCACCGGCAAAGGACTATATGGCGAAAATTAAGAGTGATACAAATCTGTTCAGAAAGATATGGAATAAAGAAAAATTACCTGCAGACTATAGAACCAGGATTGGTTTCACCTCTCCTAAGTTTATCCAAGAAGGTATATGAATGTATTTTCGATAAATGATTGAGACCTCAAGAACGCCAGATCATAAATAGCTTTCAAAAAAAGCATTCTAAGAAAAGCAAGAGTTTTATATGGCACTCGTAGGCCTTGAAAACGTTTTTGCAGATAGATCCTAGAGAAGAAATGGACCAGCCTACGGAGAAGAGATGTGTAAATATCTTTTGTCATCCATTCCATGGAATGGAATAAATTTGTATTTAATTAATTGTTGCTTTATTGACCTACAAGTGGAAATATTTCAGGAATTGAAAGATAAGTACATAAAGGCCACAACATAGATATATTAATTGTACCCTGTGAAAAGTACACTAGAAGTTTTGGGCACATTGCCAAAAGTACATCAATATAACTACTACGTCACCATGAGAGCCCTCTCAACTATCTCTGAGGTCCTAATATTTTGCAAAGGTTGGACAAAAGTTGCTTCAGCCGTTTCCACTTTGAGAGACGGTCTTTAGTGGAAATGGCTCGATCTAGTATCCAGAATGTGTCGAATTCTCCTTCTAGAGGTGAAGGCCAAGGCGCCAAGACATTAGATTGAGTGAAATCTATGACAGCGCGGCCTTTTCTAAAGTGACTCTAGGTAGCACCAGACAAGCAAAGGAGTTCCTAAGAGAGCAGAGGCCTGAGTTTACTGGAGACCTACTGAGTAAAGACAGGAAGACTGTCAAAATGATAGTTGATCTGTTGACTGGTCATTGCATATGTTTAACATCGGCCTGGCAGATGATGCTCTCTGCAGATTCTGTCAAGAGGAAGAATAAACCCCAAGTTCATGTTTTGTACCACTGCGATGACCTAGCAAGGACAAGGTTTCTAGCAATGGCTATATAAAAGAGCCCCACAGCTGATAGGCCTAATTAAGAAGGCAAAATTAGAGAGCGTCCTCTAGGTTAAAAGGGGGTCACAATAGATCTGCAAAGGTCGCGGTGACA
Organism: Holotrichia oblita; assembly: GCA_023690525.1. Classification (NCBI taxonomy): domain Eukaryota; kingdom Metazoa; phylum Arthropoda; class Insecta; order Coleoptera; family Scarabaeidae; genus Holotrichia; species Holotrichia oblita. Next base: position 13,378,465 of record CM043015.1, read on the forward strand.
CAGGTTCGCATGGCCACCCCATTCCTAATCTAATCTAATCTGGGTAGTCAGTCGCGTATTAGCTCAGTGTCGAAAATTCGAGATCTCCATGAATTTGAGCATTGGACATGAACTAAAGATCAGTTACGATGATCTCTCAACTATCTAACAAAAAGTGGTGTTGGGGATTCTGTCAAAGTGGTGTTACCACTATCCATTACTAATTGCGCCAATAAAGCACCAGGAATGGAACGTCAGCAAGAGGACACCATGGCATAGAGGACACACCCTGTATATTGTCAATAGGGTACTGGTACTCGAAAATTATCTATAGGCTAGTAGCGCGACTTCACCCGAAAGGGAGAGGGTGGTGTCCAGTGACATTACATAGATCACTGTAATGGCACTGGACACCGCCACCCTCCCCGTCCCCTCTCCTCATCCTTTCGGATGCTAAACGTTCCCACGGTTCCGGAAAAGTTCTCATAACCACCCGACCGCACACCTACAGTCGAATCATCAACAATAATAACAGGACCGAGATAACTGTGTTCTTGGTTATGATAGATGACATTCTAAAAGAAATAAAACCGAAAGCAAAGTCTATTTATATCAGGCAGGGCAGCTCCAGCTATTACAATTGGAGAATGTGTGTTTATAGGTGACTTATTTGGTTGGTGCTGTAACAAAGACATTGAACACATTTCTCACACACACACAATTTATACAGCAAAAGTTTCAGCGATAATCGGATAAACGATACAGCTTAAGAAGCTGCTACACCTTTCACAAATAGATAAAAACAAAAGCCATTGCAGTCTGTACAGAAGAAAACGTTACTTTTAAATGTTTAATCCGCAAATATTACAATTTCAATTCCTTTGATGAATCAGAGTATCCCACAACAAAACTACCACACATTTATTATCCTTTTGAATTAGTAATCCAAGACAGGTCGAGGTTTTTTTTCCAATGTTTGATAAACGCCAACAACAACCACCACAATAGATTTTACAGATTGCTATGTGCATGTGTACACGCGGAAACCCTTTTTTTGCATAACCGCAACACCCACATCGCCGCGGCCGTTAAAGTTCCACGTATGGAAGGTCCGGAAAGCACTATTTGTAAGCACTACCCCGTTTTACACATCCACCGTCGACGAAAGCTTGAAAAATTGAAAACGGAGATCGCTATCGTGGTTCCGACGCGTGTTCTTGTAAATTGCTAAAATGACCCCCCGACGGCAATCTAACCAGTTTTAATTACTGTTCTAGCTTCCTGTAAGAGATTTCGCATCGATACATAATGGGGTCATGAATGTAATTAATGCTTTTATTGTTTCTTCGTCTGCAATACGTACATGTGAGTTTCGTATATGCTTTATTTACAATGCTATCGATAAATTCTACCGTTTCCGTTATAAATTAACACTATATACCCTGTATATTTATACAGATTTATCTTTAATATACAATCTTAAATACTACGGCATAAATTCTGGAATAACACCTTCCTATCCAAGCGTTTCATATATAAACTGCAATAATAGGAAATAATTTCCAATTCAAAATATTATTTAGATATAAATCTTGGGTATAAATGCTCGGCACGAAAGTGTAAATGGCACCGACGATGAAATATAACTCTTGTGGACTGTTTATTCTTCTATACAGTCAATTCGTTCTCTTATCTATATAATAGTGCCGCTATATTAAAACACAATAGTCTCGCATTAAGTTAAATTGTTTAGTTAGCTTTTATCTTCCCTTTTTTGTAGATAATAATAAGCAACTCTAAAAATAATTATTAAATAGTTATTATCATGGCATTCAGGTTTAACCAGCTTCACTCAGTTCTCACAAGAATCTGTCCGGGTTGCCAAAGATAGATCATCTTTTGCATCACATTCCAGTTGACACTTCTTAAAGCTTGGGAGCAGGGGAGAGGAAGGGGTCCATTCATTTTTCTAAGGATATGTTTCATACGCTACAGAGTCCCTTAATCTAAAAGTCAGCATTCCAGCATCCACAGAAGATAAAGTGGTTTTAAAAAATCCCATTCATGTCAACAAAAAAGTGTCAATCATTGCATCCAAGTTGTTTTGTTTGGAATTGTGGACAGTTCGCTAAGCTGTAGACTCATAAAGCAACTTTTACCATGATCAAAAGTTGTTCTGTTCTGTTAGGATGGTCAATATTTCTTTTACGATTTTGCTTCCTACATGTGTGATCCAACATTGCCCATAAAAGTTTTTTTGTCAGTTTCTTCAGACAGCATGATCAGCGAAACATCAAGTACAGGTAGCCCTCGGTTTACGCCGGTCCCATTTACGCCGATTCACAATAACGCCGCTGTGTGATTCCGCTGTTCTCTCGGTTAACTGGGAACTCTATCACAAGTAACTATTCGTTTTTATTCTAGTGTCAGTATATTTACCGCGCTATTACAGTGTGCGCCTGATATATATAAATTATATCTATATTATTGAATATAACATAATAAAGTGAGGATTACTTTGTCTAATAAAAGAAGTAGGTACACAAAAATTATTCGAAAATAGTGCTAAAAAGACATACAGGTGCATCAATCTAGAAAAGAAAATGGAAGTGATTCAAAGAATGGAAGATGGACAAACACGTACCAATATTTGCAGAAGCATGAACCTACCTCCATCAACTCTTACTACCATTGTGAAAAAATGCAGAAAGAATAAAACAGTTAGCGCAACAATCTACGGCTGTAAATGTAAAACATGTGTGCTATAGCAGAAGCGAAACTTTTGAAAAAATGGAAAAATTATTATCATTATGGGTGGATGAAGCAAATCAGAAACATATTCCAGTGACTCAGGCTGTCATAACTGAAAAAGCAAAATCGATATTTGGAAGAGCTTAAGAAAACAGATGGAAGTACGGAAACATTTTTGGGAAGTAAGGATTAGTTTATGAGAATTAAATCTCGAAGCATTGTCGTAGTGTGAAACTATGTGGTAAAGCGGCAAGTGCTGATGTTGCAGCACCGGATACATTTTCTAAGGAGTTTCAAAGTTATGTATAACAAGGCAACTATTCTCCAGATATTATTTTTAATGTTGATGAGACCGTACTTTACTAGAAAAAGTTACCATCGTGAGTCTTCATTTCTGGCGAAGAACGTTTCGCTCCAAGGTTTAAAGCTGCAAAAGATAGGCTCTTTTGTTGGAAGCAAATGTTTCTGGAAGTTTGAAACTCTCAAACCAATGTTGGTGTATCATTCACAAACACCACGTGCATTAAAGGGCCTAAATAAGGATGCGTTGCCAGTCTATTAGCGATGGAACAGAAAAGACTGGCTAACACAAGCAGTTTTCACAGATTGGTTCACAAATTATTTTTGGCCTACTATGCTTCGCTTTTGTAAAGAACATGTCCCACCAACAATCTCAAAATCTTGCTGAAATAAGAACACAATTGGATGTCAAGGTTGTGTACTTGCGTCCAAACACATCCGTTTTGCAACCGATGGACCAAGGGGTTATCGCAATCTTTAAAGCTTATTACCTTCGCGATACTTTTACAGAAATGGCAATGGTAGTTTTGGACACTTTGGACAAAACAACTAAAACCTATTGGCAGTCATTTGATATTTTGAAAGGCATTAATAACATTTTAGTTTTATTAAACACGTACTGCTCCTTAATATAAAATATAATCATGTTACAATTATTTTCTGTGCATCTTATTTATTCGCATCGAACCTACACCTATACCTCCCATTATAATTCGGTTCATTTTACGCCGATTCGGTATGCGCCGGTACTTTTAGGAACGCAACTGCGGCGTAAACCGAGGACTACCTGTATAAACTTATCTATACGACAACACCCGGAAGACCAACCCATTAAGCGATAGTCGTGAAAACCTACGCTAATCCTATATTTTTGTCAAAGGAAATTTACATCAAGGGAGGACGAGAAACCGAGAAAGAATTATTTTTAGACAATTGCCGATAAATACTTGAATAACGATGGGAGACTAAACCAAAGTGATTGCCGTTAGCCTTCTTTTGTGGTTTAAACAAAAGCCACTCAAGACACCTCCAATAACAATTGACAATAGGTATCAGTTCAGCAAGGAGAACTCCCAAGTTACAGTAAGAGAAGACATTAAAATGGACGTCACTTGAGAAACGTTCAGAGTACTTATAATGGATATTTCAAGTCATAGTCAAGATAGGCAGTCAAATAACATACTACTAGTCTAATCTAACATGCAGCACTAGGCTCAGAAATTGTAAGAATGGTTATGGAAAATTGTTAATGTTTTCTCTTGAAAGATAGGATGAAACCAAGAAAGTATATTTCTTATATTTATTAATTATTTAAGGTAGAAGTAGCAAATACAACTTGGACGCCTAGTATAGATTTATCAGTGAACTTGACAGAGTATGGTTGTCGTAAAGTTTACAAGAAATTTGGACTTGATAAGACAAAAAACTATTCACTATGCTAAACCGAAAGATACCGAAAGATAGAACCTTCATCTTCCCAATATCAATTACAATATATGCAATACATTGTAGCTATTTACTAGAGGTTTCAAAGACGTAAAAAATGCATCCTGATCAACCATCAAGGATTAGGTTAGAACTAGTTGGTCCATCAAACTCGGAGAGCATGGGCTAACAGCCCACCGACTAGCTACCCCCCGGCCAGCTTACCCACCGGTCAGTTTGCCCAATGATCAGTGAGCTTACCGATCACCAAGCCACCGTCCAGTATGTTTGCTAATCTAATCCTCCTCGACAATCTTTAAGTTGTTAAACACTACTCGGGCTACGCCCTCGTTATGTCTGATGTGCATATTAAAACTGTTTAGCACAGTTTGGTGGTTTTCCCGTTTAAACGGATATATCTTTGGGAAGGGGGATTTTGTTTTGAAGAAGGTCGTTTGGGCACCTAAAGATTCTTCAGCTTTGCAATGGTAACGTTTTAATTTTATTTTAAACGTCTCCTTGACCGTTAAAGGGTCCCTAATGGGCTCCCATCTACTTTAACTACACCAAATAGTATGCCTAACATCTCTGGAAGAGCTAAATGTACTCCTCGGCTTAACTGTTATCCGAGAAACTATACTTCCAACAGACAAAAAATCAAAACCTGTAGATACTTGTTCTCAAAAAGACTCCTGCTTCACATAAGAGAGGACCATTTAGGAAAGCTCTGTTAGAGTCACAATCAAAGACGAAACCTAAACCAATTGCCTTGTCAAAATCTAAAGCTGTTGAATCAAAATTAGATGCAAAACCTGGGAAGTTGGATAGAGCCAAAATTGAAGCTGAAACTACAAGTGGTATTGGCAAGATAAGAAGTTTCATAGAGAAACTGACTGTTCGACTAGCGAAAGCGAGCATGAACCAAGTTTCATTTTTACAGATGATAATGACAGCAGCGCCTATGACGATGATGACGTGCAATGTTCAATTTGTAGTAGTTTTTCTTCCAAAGACACTCACTGTGAAAAGTAAGAGCGAATACAATTTGAAAATTTGTTTCTCTTTGCTATTACTTTTAATTTTTTTAATTTTTCGTTTTGCCACAAAGCAAATAGAAGTGGTTCAATACTGAGGGACAAAAACCTAAAAATAGATATCTATGATCTACTAATTTTGAAAATTTTGTAGGGGTATGAGGTGATAATTAAATGGGGGAAAAACGAGTAGGTAGATGCATTTCAGACTAATGATTAATGTCAGTCAGCAACGTCTCTTAGTAATATTTCTAAAGCAGGACTTGTTTTAATAGTTTCCTCTTGATAATGTTTTTGTTTGGTTTGGTTCTTTGGTGTTCGGACCACGCAACCGAAGAATAACTACAGTTCTCCAGAATGTGCATCATTTAGACAAGCCAAGTCACAAAACAAATTAAAATAGCATTATCTACCTGGTCCCAATTTTGCTCACCAATGATGTCATGATGATGTTTTGAACCTACATAATATCCACTATATAAGATGACAACCGTCATCCAAATGTAATAAGGAAGTATCAGTACTGGGTTCTCCAATAATGTTGGGCAAGAATATTCGCCAAAAATTACCTCATTAGTCCATTTTAATTGCCCAATCGATGGATAGTAGAATTCGATCCAAATTGTTCGGAAAATGTATTGAATACTGTATTAAAAAGTGCTCCATTGAATATTACTCAACGAACAGGCTACATCAATGGGTGATGACGTGCCAGTTCACTTTCTTCGAAGCGCATAGGATATTTTGCAGAGATTTGAAAATGAGTCGAAATGTCGTAAAAATAAGTATTGAAGAGCAATTACGAAGTCTGCTAAGAGATTTCTTAATCATCCAAACACGCATTAAAGATAGCTGCAATCGTTAACACAAATATTAGATGCAAACCCATCAATTCGAGTAGAGCTAAGTACGTTAGATGCTTTTAAAGTTAATCATTGTTTTTCCTTGTTTTGTTATGTTATTATAGACGAATAGATTACTCATCTACGTCTAGATTTGACGGCTACTAATAGGAATAAATTTATGAGCGGATTTCAACCATTTCCCGTCTTACTTCCTCATAAAATCCGTAAATCACGCTAACGTGAGGAGATTTTAATTTGATGTTGTTTTTCGTTACGTCACGTTGTCACCATTGTTTCGTATAATATTTATTATTATGTGTATATGCGTGTATTTTGTTATTTTGCGTTATCATCGTCCGGACACGACGGAAAATCAGCCGAGTCGAGTTGATGAATTAACCAGCGGTAACAAACGCGTACGTCATGCATGTTAAGATAACGTTTTACACGTTTCGAGCACTGTACGCAATGCCCCGGCAATGTTTTCCACCTACTTGTCGACACATAGACATCGGAAGGTCGTCGTGCGCCAACGTGGATATATCGCGATTTTTACTTCGGCCGTGCGGGTCCCACATTCGTAAACATGCGACGTGCGTGACGTACGGGGCGTGTTTTAATAGTAATTTCGCCCACCCAAGCTCGTTCTCTCACACCATCCACGGGGGCCCGTTGGGAAATAAAATAAACGCAGGCAATAACGAGATGAACTGATGAAAACCAACGTTTCAGATTTACGATCGTCGAAGGACGTTATGGGGTTATTTTGTTCCATTTTTATCTTTTTTATTTATTGTTGAAAACGGGGTTAAATAGGACGAGGATTTTATCTCTTGCTGCTACTAATTTGTTGACTTGATAATTTCGTCTTGATAAACGAATGATTTTTTTTAAAACCCTGAGTGTATTTGGTCAATAAAAATTGTGGTAATGTTCCCGTAAACTGTTGTCCTTTGTAGTTATGCCTTAATTTCTTTCTCGCTCCCAAATAAATAAATTATTTAAAACGTATACCCGGAGACCATCTTGTTTGACATAACATCAAGGTCCTGAGCTGTTTCAATCCATTCTGTTTCTCCTACGTCCCCCTTCCCTCAATTAGATGATTAGGAGTCCTGAGGCTCGTATTTCAAGGTCTTTGCTGTCATTGATTTATAGCTCCTCACTGCAGTTGGTTTCTTCAGACGCTCCTTTTGTTTGGCTAGTTCGTCGGTTCTTTCCTGCTCAAGATTTCCCTAATCATCTAGTGGTACAGGGATCGCCCGTTGTCCAATGAAGCAATCATAATTGGTACGAGTGTTTCTGGTGTCAAGACATTGCCTACCCTGTCAGAAACTCTTTTCCACAGTTTGCACAGTTTTCGCGAGTGTGATTTTGAAAAAGCCTGTTGTTAAGTTTTCTAAAATGACATTCTATGATTTTTAAGCAAAGTTATTAAGACAACAAAAAAAGAGGGTTGATTCTTTGGGCTTATTATTAATACCAATCAATGAAGGATCCTATTTTTGGAAGAAACACTCCTTTTGAAGGATGAGCTTAGTCTGAGTCAATCGGTCCTCTAAATGTTGGGTCTGGTCCTATGGTGATCTATGACAAAATAATTGTCCCATTTTCTTTCGATCAAAACCTGATTACCGAAAAGAGTTGCCATTTACAACAAGTTTCTTGATATTGTACGACTGAGCATTTAGCACTGGCCACCTAGATTGTCTCGTTATGATTTATTACAAAAGCAAAAGCAATTCCAGATGAACGTAAAGGAATGGTACAAAAAATAGCCAATTTCCAATTCGAACTGATATTATATAAAAATGATAAAGACAAAGCTGCCAACAACACTCTCTGATATTGTCTTAAAGCTAAACATTCAAATTTATGGATTAAAATTAAGAACGAAAAAGCGGGGGCCCTAGATAAGCGCAAGCAGTTTAATATTGAATTTTATTGATTGAATGGAATATGCCAGCAAACACATTAACTCAACAACGAAAAATCTAGATTTGATCTCTTTGCATGCAAAAACAAAATCACCTAGAGGAGCTATTGTCATCTTATAACGACCTATAAGGGGTAGTAGTTATCACACAGCAGATTAGAGCAGTTTCCATCTATCCATTTATTAAATCGACTTCAAGGCAGTACACAACACAAGTCGGTACAGCAGATACTTCCCACCCTGCCCACTAGAGGGCATTGGGTCGGAATTAATCCATTGTCGGAGGTATCATACAGTTAAAGGTGTGATGTGAAGGGCGATGAAATTAGATATTGCATTCGTAGTTGCCCTGACGAGACCTAGAAGGTCGAAACCACCTGGTCTGACTCTAATGCTTGATCTATTTTCATTGCATTCATTTGCAGGGTGAATTCCAACCGTGATATGAGCGCCTATTAGAGGCATTTTCTTGGTTTTTATATCAATTAGCACTAGTCCAAACAGCAGCACTAGTCTAAATAGCAGCACTAAACCCTGCTATAACATCTTCGCTTGAAGGAATTCTAATGACACTTGACAGAACTATTGATTTGGTACACAGCGAGCTCTCCTGCGTTCTAGCATACAGTTAAAGGAATCTAGTTAGAATATAAAGGAAGTACTGACCACGATGTAATACAATAGAATTCCCAAATTACTCATGTAACTAATAAACTAATTATTCAATAAACCACTCTTATCATCATCAATCAATCATTTCAGATAACAATCTTTTACGATTATTGTTTTCGACATCTAAAACTTTCGGATTAGAAAAATCGAAAGTGTGACCCTATCAATGGAATGATGACACAAAGCTGTTCTTGTCGTATGTTTAGAAATATCATACTTATGTTGTTGTAATCTCTTTCTTAATTGTTGAGAGCTTTGGACAATGTTACAAAGGTCAGAATCTTTACAAATAAGTTTACAAACGACATTTCTCAAATCTAAAATATCCTATCTATCTTTTAAGTTGTGGAACACCCCAACCTTTTCTAAGGTATTATTATTGTAAAAAACTATTTGAAAATCATCATTTTTTTAGATTTTTTTAAGTTTGTTTGACAGAACCGGTTTATCTAGCCTTGAGGCAATTGCGGGTGGTTCTGAATTATGATTATTAAGACTACCAGTTTTCTTTTTGCAACATAATAAATTACACAATTTATTGCGATTATTTGTAACAAATTCTAGACATTTTAAACCTATACATCATTATTAAGTTATCAAACATCAATAATAAACAAGTTACAACACGACATGAATAAAATTATTAAAATTAGCTTTTAATACGTTTCGGAAACCTTAAGATATGAATGTAAAGATCTCTCCTATATTCCCATACAAAGTACGGCGTTGTTTATAAATACCAATCGGACGGAGGAATTAATTTTCGAAAGCGCGCTTTTTAATGCTGTATTTAATCGACAGATCGCACTAAAACAAGATGGCATTCGGCTACAAAAAAATAGAAAGAAAGAAGGCGAGAGTTTATTTTTCTTCGATTTATCTTTTTCGCTCGTCGACCGATTTAATGTGAAACAGACCAATAAGACTAGCGATTAACAGATGAATAGTAATCGCTAGCGGAGGATCAATCCTGATTGATGTTGTGCTTGCTCGCCGACTCGCTAGCTAGAGATCTATACGCTAGTCCACTAGTATAGTGTACAATTATAATGAAATAAACTAAACATTAATAAACAATCCATTAATAAATACCATTAAACGGGCGCGAGAATTAGTTCTCGACGCCAGCTCAAATAAACAGATACAGGCGCTCAACCAGCGCGTGTTTAAAATAACCGCAATATTCAAAGATTATTTACTTTGCTCCGTTCCACTCCGCGATCTCCGTCGGGAAACGTGTTAAAATTTGTGTAAATCTAATTTCCGAGAAGATTTATGGGTAAACGTAGTCCGTCTGTCGGCGAAATGCCATTTTTACAACATAATCAAATGTCATCACATCAAAGGAGGCGTGCGCGGCGCTCGTCCCGACCACGAAACGTCGCTTTCCGCGAGATGCCACAGCTTTCGCTGTACTCACTCATGTTGGGCGCCAATATACGATTTTAGTCGAGTTTACTAATATCTAAGTAACAATTAGCTCGATTGTGTGAAAACAAGATCTTGGAATGAGGAAAATGTCTATTTAAGTTCTAAATTACCAAAATTATTTCAGAATAGATTCTCATATCCCGAAATATGTAGATTTGTTCTCACAAGAAGATGACGCAAATTTTTCAGTTAAATGCTTTAGCATTCAAGAAACGTTAACAAAATTTTTATGTATCTTTCTCAAAATAACCTACGGTTAAACATTCAAAAAGAAAAGAAAACAAAACACAGTTGCGTTATTATTATCGTCAGTTTATTTAATCCCCTGCAAAAGTGTGAGGCACCCACTAAACACACAAATGAAAAATAAACTTTTTAACAAAGTTTAATCGGTTGAAATATTGTAGCATGTTAACAGTAGGTGGTTGAAATAAACGTTTAAATAACGTAAAATGATCAATGTAATATTCATAATCACATAATATTGTGATTAATTATTGTTTTCTTCAAATATATCTACAGTAAACACAAAATGACGCACCGAATGCTCTAGATTAAAAACACAATGGTAGTTTTTTGATGAAATTATTAACGTTTCTAATATAACGTAAAAATAACTTTAACTTGATTGCAATGTTCTCGAAAAAATGTGTAATAAATAGAATGGAAATGGAACAAAATCTAATTAAGTACAACCTCTAGCAAACCCACTTTTAGATGGATGTGTTTCATGGGCAATAGGTACATTTTTCTGTACAATTGTTTCAGACTCATAGGTATTAGGATGAAACAATTTGATAGTAATCTAATAGAATTTTTCATGAAGCGGAAAAGCAAGATTAGGATCAAGCTGGTCAAAATTTGATTGAACTTGTACTGAAGGACGAAAGACGAGAAGAGATTGTGTATTCGCAGTCTAAAAACATACTGAATGAAGCAAGTCAATTGCTACGTGCTTTTTGCATTTATTGGTCTTATTTTCTAAACACTTAGGGAGGACGTTTTAAGCGATAAGATTTCTTCAGTCAAGCACGTCTTCCTTGGAAACTTCTTTTAAAATACCGGACTGCTCCTACCGTTAAATTTCTTGGAGCAAACTATTTTGTTTTTCTAGAAAACAATGAATTTATAAACTGCATTTGCACAACATTCAATCATTTATTAAGAATGTCTAATGTTTCTGAAACCTTATCTGAAACTGCTACATTTAATCTAGTAAATACTGGAAATTTTCTAGTTTTAGCCATAAATCGAATAATAGAAAAAAAAAGTCGTATTTTTTTTTTTTTTTTTTTTTTTTTTAATATGTGGTGGGTGCTTAGTTGCAGTGACTCCTTAAACTGTATCGCTTGTCTGGCTATCACTGCAACTCTCGCGGTGTAGTTTTTGTGTGTGTATGTTGTGTTCAATGGCTTTGTGACAGCATCATATCGCCTTTTATGATGCCGCGCTGTTAATCACTTTGCTCCCAACAGCGAATGGCAAGTCGATCCGGGATTAAACTCTCTGAAAAAATGTCACCGTCCCTCCAGAGAATTGAACCCCGGCACCTATCGTCCTCTCACAACAATAGTCAGCCGCCTAACCACTGCGGCCATCGACCCGTTATAATTTAATATATATTTAAATTTCTTTTTGACTAAAGTTTTGTACCAAACATTAAATATTTTGTGCCTCGCCTAGATTAGGGGGAGGGGGAGGAGGGAGAGGGGAGGGCGGTAGAGGCAAGGACATGCCAACCTCCCCCATGTCGGAATTTGAAAGATTCGCCTATGCTATTGTAATGTGTTAGTTTTGTACGACAAACCAAACATTTTGTACCACCTGAGTTTCAAAAATATAATCGATCTTAAGTAGGGGCCGACCGCCCAATCACTTGTAGAATCCCAATGAAATTGAATGGTATCCACCTCCTTCAGTTTAAAAGCACTTGTTTGTCTTAAAGCCCCACATCTAGTACTCAGTCGAATATAAAAAATAAAACCTAACTTCATTTGAATGTACTCTTTAATTGTAAAGGACTGATTTTGAAATGAAACTTAATGCCTCCTTGGAGCATTACAGTAGCTTTAATTTCTGCTCTTGACAGGCTACGTATGGCCTCTTGTATTCGTAATTTCATGTCGTCTCTTGTTGTTGGTCGAAATTGGTAAACAATATCTTTCAACCGATCCCAGAGATAGAAGTCCAAACAGGTGAGGTCTGGGAATCGAGGAGAGAAACGTGGCACCGTTTAGTGGTTGATCAAATAAATAGGGACCTATAATAGTTCCGCCCAGGACGCCACACCACACATTGAGACTCCAATGGCTTTGATATTGGACCTCGCGCAACTAGTGAGTAAAATTATATGAACTAAATCTTCTTTCTGCGATATTTCAGGCTACGTATAAGATATCGAAATACGGTTTTCACTAGCCTATTTAGGTATCATTTCGCTACATTTTTATGAAAAAAAAAGTAATATTATTTCATTTAATTTTTTAGAGCATTTTGAAATTTTCTGCTATTATATCAAAAAACGCGCTTCAGCGGCATCACTAAGAAATAGACATATCACAGGTATGATAGGTTTGATGGAACAATAAATGATTTTTCCAATGAGACCAAGTTTGTTAAAATCAGTTCAGTCGTTTAGGAGTACCAGGTGTTTATTTAAAAAAACATTGAATTACCCCCCACCACTTTATTTTAATAGATACGTCAAAAAGTGTTAAACAAAAATTACTCAAGTAAAGCTCAGCTTTAAAAGCCATATATTTTTTGGTAACATTTACTGGGTGGATTTCAGTGAAAAATCACTTTAAAAGTTTAAGATGCCGGTTGCGCCCCCTGGCGACCATTTTGGAAATCTCAAAATATTTTCCACGGTTATCTTTTGCCCACTTTAGTAATAAAATTTTTTACCGCAAGTCTCTACGACCAATAGTTACACTCAGTGATATATACAAAACGGTAAGTCATGTAGAATTTATTATGATTTAATATCAATTTGAGTGAATATTAACGTTAGAAGAATTGACTTGGTTATGATTTGCCACGCGCTCCAAAATCTATGTAAATAAATATCTCCGTTCCCTCAAAGTAATGTAAGAAACACTATTACTAAAGGCAAGACTGGCAGCTACCAAGATGTATTAACTGAAGATCCGTACCTCCAAAGCCTTCGTGCCAAATAAAATGAAAAGAACCAGTAACGGAGCAAAAACTAAATAAATATTTTTAAAAGAAAGCTTGTGGAAGATAAGACTAATGGAGAAGAAAGAGAAAAAAAGCAGGAAAAGCAGAGAAAGAGTCAGAAAAATGTGGTTAAAAGGAAACTTGTTGAAGATGATACAAGAGGAGAAGAATGTAATACCTTGTTCAGTCGATCACAATCGATAGAATTCTAGCTACGATATCAACTTTTCCAAAAGTGGTGTCATGTCGAATTTTTTCGGCAATATAGCTCGTTCATCAGGTGAAACTATTACACCACCTTGCATAATAAGATATCCAAAATCATCAGAAAAAATCTTAATCCGACGCTTATTATTTCGTGTTTATTAATTATGCTTGCAATAATTGCCTGCAATTGATGATAGGGTCTTCAAGCAATTCTCAATAATCATCGCATGGCAACCGTTAACTCTAGACGATCAAGAGCACGATTTTATTAGCGTAAATGTAACATTTTCAATTAACCAGTGAGATGAAATAATGTGAAGTCCTCGTTATTTCTAGAAATCTTTATTGCTGTAGGTTTTTATTAGCTAATTGCCCTAATTTAAATAATATTACGACTGAAATAGGTATTACGCTGCAAATTTAAATGACACACATTTTAAAGCATTGCGTAATGTATCGTTTTCAATATCGACGTAGTAATTTATGTTACAACTTAACAAGTTCGTTTTGTTTTCCTGTTGGACTCCCTGGAGTTTAAACCGCGATTTTTCCAATAAAATAAATCGAGAATTAATCATAACCATATCAGGGAATAGGTTAACGTCATAATTATGTAGGCAATAAACCTAATTCCATTCCTCTCTTCCTTATATTACTGTAGTTGCATATTTGAATAGCTCGTTTCCTATCGAGAAATAAAACGAAGTGCGATCTCCATTCTCATCTAAATTACTTGTTAACCAGCCATAGTAGACTGGTGATTTTGGCGTCTAAGTCGTGAGCTGTGAAGTTGCCAACCGATAATTAAAGACTTTAAAAGTTAATGGCATCTAATCTAGATTATCATGAATGTATGGCGGCTTGATGTTAAACGGACTAGAGTAGCTGCAAAAAAAAATGGCGAGCGTAATTTATGCATGTTAATTGCTTTCGAACGTCAAATTTAAAGACCATTCTTTCTGTTTTAATGATGTTTTTATTTTCTTTTTTTTTGACGTAATTTCGCAAGGTGTTAATAGCTTTAACGTGTGTTCCCTGTAAACTCGACATAAATTTTAATCGCTGAATGAATACTAGAATTGAAGCTTTCAATCACGTTCAGGCACATTATTTAGTAATAGATAATATATTATTATTGACTGATAAACTTACTTAACTACGGAGATTATTTTTGTTTTTACTAACTATAATGTGTAGTGTTTGAGTGAGGATCTAGTGACAGTAATACTATTTTTACTGAGGTCTTCATTCTCCCTAAAGCTGGATTTATGGATCCCTAAGTCCCTTTATCTCTCCGAGAGGCACTGTTTAGCCACATAATTCGGGGTCTGAAGTATAGCATTTGAATCAATGAGTTCTCCGATCGAGCAGCCTCGTCCAAGGTACCTCTGGTCAGCGCCATCGCATATTCCTTCAATGTTGAAATACCAAGATCTCTGTGAAGTTGATCACTGCTGACAAACCAGGGCGCATTAACGATAGTGTGCAGCATCCTGTCTTGTAGAACGTTAAGCCCATTTACTTGCGATTTAGCGGTGCTGGATCAGGTGAGTCCGCCGCAAGTTAGAATCGGTAGGAAAAACACCATTTTAATCCTCAAACTGAGTGAAGTTTTCGTGTAGGTATATGAGGAGAGCCAAAGCTCATTGAGTTCTTAGAAATATAGACGTTATCATTCTGAAGTGTTCGCGTCGAGTACCACACCCAGGTAAAAATTTCGTTTAGGAGTACCACGAGGTTCTACTCTTGCACCCTTACTATTCATAATGTTATCATCAATGGTCTTCAAAGTTCATATCTTGTTTGACTCTTGGTTATGGTGACGATTTTAGATATACAAATTCAGTAGTTCTAAACCTCAACAAACGACTTTTTTGCTGGAAATATTCTACGTTTTTTGCCTGATTTTTGTTTGGATATCAATTAAATAGGTTTTATCATCCAAGCAAAATATGTATGTACCAATCTGTCAGGTAGATATCTGCATAATGTAATCGTGATTGCCACAACCTATTAGACAATAAAGCTATTCAGAAAATGCCACACAGGTTTAAAGGCACCGCGAATTTGATGCACCACTTCCCACATTCAAATGCAAAACCAGCAAAAAGTCAAGCAAACCATACTTAACTTAGCTAAAATTACTTTCATAGGCGGATTGTAGTTTAATTACATCGTCAACTTGCTCACACCACGCGAATGAGACTAATATTGTGCAGAATGATTCCAAGAAATGGGAAATCTTGAAAGTTGTGTTGGTACCATTTAGTTATCATGAATACTTGAAGTGGTACGCATCCTGCATTTGCAATTAAGGCTTCTTAACACAGAACAATGGCAGTGTGGAGGGGACACAAAGAGAATTTCGCATCATTTTAATTTAGGGAGCAACGATTGTGTTCGACCAGTACATACAATTAGAGGTTTCAGAAACACACTATTGGGGAAGAAGCCAAATAAAACTAGTTTCTTATTACTGTCTAAGCTTTCGTAAAATTTGACCTTGTCCTTTGGCCATAGAACCGATTATAATATTACTGATTCCTTCTCCTTTGTGGATAAAATCAAACACCGTTTATTGCCTCCGGGTTATGTCCTGATGATCATTGGATGTGATATCACTTTTTCATTCCACATTCCACGTGAATTAGTTATCGACATCATTACTAGGGAATGGGATGAGGTTACTCATCACACGAATATGGATAGAGACACGTTTATAGACATTATAATTTTTGTGTTCGATTCATCTTCCTTTGTCTTTGACGAAAAGCATTATCGCCGAACGTCAGGGACGTCGATCGACGCTCAACTCTAGCCCAAATTGTCATGGACGAGCTAATAACAGTCTCCTTACAATACATCAACTTCAACCTCCTCTTCCTCTTCAAATATGTGGATGACATCATCACTGCTATCCCAGTAGATAATATCTCGATAATCTTAGATACCTTTAATTCTTTTAATACCAAATTAAAATTCACTGTTAAGACAGAGACAGACAATGTAGTCCCATTCGTAAACACTAGACACAACTTATTAGCAGTGATTGGTATACTAAACCGACCTTCTCCGGAAGAGATATGAACTTTTACTCAAATCATTCCTTCAGCATGAAGACCAACATGGTAAAAAACATGAAAAAATAGAGTCGTGAAACTATCTGACACCCCCTACCTGGGTAAAAATATCAACAAATTACACGATATTTTCATTAAAAACGGCTATCCCAATAGCCTGCTAAAGAAAGTTCTAGATAACTCCCTGGTCACTGGGATGGACATCAATTAAGAGAGACAACTTTCCAATCTAATTCGACACCACCGCTCGCTGTTTCCGATAGGGACAATAGCACTTCCATTGCTTATTGCAAATTTCCCTTAATAGAAGGTCTTACCGATAGAATTTCTAAACCGTTTTCTGACTTCCCCATAAAACTTGCTTCCTATGACATAGTTCCGACAAACAACCTGCTCTGCAGAGGTAAATTTCCCACTCCCACTTTGCTAAACTCAAACGTATTGGTCAAACTTCACAGTATTTGGCTAACAGGTTCAGACAACACAAATTAGATAGCGTACACAAATCCAACAAAACAGCTTTAGCTGACCACTGTCAAAGATTAAACCACATTTTTGACTTTGACGGTGTTAAGATACTAGCCCACAAAAACAACTGGTCCAAACGTTTATTTTTAGAAATGTACCATATTAACAAACAGAAAGACCACATTAATTTCAGGACTGACTTGGGTAATTTAAGTAATATCTATTCCTACATTTTACATTTAGATAATAATCCCAACCAAATCCTCAATAATCTGAACACATAACGTTTACTTTTACACACGGTGTGCTTTATTTAGTCCGATATGGGGGAATTCATGTTGGTATGAGTGACTCTACGACAATCAGCTGATTTTCGCCGAATTTAAACGCGTAAGCGTATTTGCCATAACCTCTTAAGACAGATAGGTCGTTTTTAAAGTTAAAAAAAATTTTTTTAATTGTTATGTCAATCGTAAAGTTATTAAGAAATTATTGACAATCTGGTTTCATCAAGATGGAGCAACGTCACACACTGCAGTAATATCCATGCCAGTTGTACGCCAATTGTTTAAGCAACGTCTTCTTTCAAGATATGGTGACTATCATTGGGGTGTGAACTATAAAATGGAATGCAATGTCTAAAGTAAATTCAAAAAAGTAAAAATAAATAAAAGAATAAACTCTTGTTTTTGATTTACATTAAAAATTTGTGCTGATTCTATATTGATAACTTTCTACAAAATAATATTAGGATTCTTATGCTGAAATAAGCTTTTCGGATTTAAGACAATAATACCCAAAGAAAGTCATAAAAACAAAATTCCAGTTTTAATTATCCAACCGTTGTAAAAGTTTTAAAACGTATATTCGCAGCAACAAAAAAATCCTACTCCTATTAATTTGACAAAGGGCTGGACTGAAAAAAAGATATATAATTAGTATATTAGTCCCTGTCAGAATTATAAACGTACTAATTTAAATAAGCTGCGGCAAAAAAAAGCACGCGCCACGAGGGCTAAAAACTGGAGAGAAATCGAGAAGAAAAAAACAACAAAAATATAATATATAATGCGATTAAAAACTCTCCTTTTTGTTAATGGCAAATACGATTATATTCGTAGACCTGGAGAGAAAGCAGGGGTATACATGTATAAAAGTAGATGTACAAGCGTAAAACAGTCGAACAAGAGAAAAAAGACGGAGGAACAAAGAACGTACAACGAGAAAACGCGAACTCACGTAAACAAACACGACAAAGATGGGTACATCTAGCGAATTACGAGTAAACAATTTAATTTTATAAAATAATTATACTATGCTTTGTGACGCCACGTCGGTTATTTTATAAATGACATTAGCCGGAGCCTAATTAAAGCGTAAATTGAGAACGAAGGCTGTGTATAGCGTTATTTATAACTTATAACATATTTTATACGTATCCACACATATTACGATTCCTCATACAAAGCGAAGCATTTCGTTGCTGCTCGTGCTTGCGCTTGTGCTATGACTTTGCTTAATATTTCCTCTCGTTTATAAAGTAATTTAAGTGCCGATATGGTATGGCAGCGCGACTGAAATGAGAATTTAATTATTTCGAGAAAACAGTAAATTTGTCAGCATCGGTATCGTTTAGTTTTCGCTACGTGTGTTTGCGTTTCCGATATATTCGCGGCACCGGAATGTAAATATTTAATCGATAAGTTCCTGGGTGGTACTCCGCGTTTATGGAAAAATTTCTAATAAATTTAGATTTGTAAAATAACACTAGAGTAGGATTATTGGGATTAAGTTTTTCCTTCTGCATTTAATGCACTGATCCTTAATAACCACACCAATGTACTGTAATATTCTTAAGAATCTTTTGTCCTAAACTCAAGTAAATTAAAGTTGATCTAAATATACAGGGGTCGAGGCTATCAAATTGCGACCAAAAAGCCCAAACCCCATCCCTTCAGTCAGTTAGTAAAATGTCTTAGTGACTATTATGAATAATTTGTTACTAATAAGAAGGTTTCCAGAAACAAGGAAGACATCAATACTAATTTGAGGTCTACAAGAACCAAAACCGAGCTAACGCCAAAGATCGTATCAACCCATATGCGTCCTGAATACATTGGGGAAACTATTCGACCAACTCCTAGCGGGAAAACTGAAGAAGGAGTTGGAAAGGAGATGAGCATTCAACGGGTAACATCTAACCTTAATCCTTTTAGGGCGATTTCATTATGTTCACAAAGTTTCCAAAACACGTCTACAAGATCAGTTGAAAAGAGATCAATCAATCTGTGTTTTGTTCTTAAGAATTTCCATATTTTGTGGCTCTGCACTCTACCAAAAGTTTTTTCCAAAGTCACCTTTTTGTTAAGGTGGTTTTGCTGAGTGAAATGGTGCAATCGTTACGTCTATTTTTCTCTGCTTCTACTCCATTCGTAAACATTTCTTCCATGGCATCCTCTTCGATCGCACCAGCTCTCCAGCATTCCATCATCCATTCTATAGCTCGATTGTGTGAAAACAAAATCTTGGAATGAGGAAAATGTCTATTGAAGTTCCAAATTACCAAAATTACTACAAAATAGATTCGTAGAAAGGTATGCAGTTCAAAGCTAAGCACACTTCTCATATCCTGAAATATGTGGATTTGCTTTTTCTACGCACTTTTCTACATTGATTGTGGTACATTTTGCAAGATCAAATCACAGAATTTTTTTCCACATTTTGTGTCTCCACACTCTACCAAATGCTTTTCCAAAGTCGACCTCCTGCTAAGGTAGTTTGCTGGTCGAAGATGATTATTTTGAGAGTGAAATTGTGCTTACTTATAGGAGGCTTGCACAGTTAGACAGCAATCGTTACGTCCTTTTTTCTCTGTTTCTCCTCCATTCGTAAATATTTATTCCATGGCATCCTCTTCCATCGCACCAGCTCTCCAACATTCCATCCATTCCTCCTATTCGTTTGGTTTTATTATTAATACCAGTTCCGTACTGATATCCATAATCTACTAACACAACGTTTCATCATTAAAGTAAGTGCTTTCTTCAGGAGCAAAAATTGAGTGGGGTAAATCGACGTATCAGCCATGCTAGGGGATCGAATCTTCTAACATAGGAGAGTTTCGCTTTCAACGCAGTTGACACGTCGAGTTACTATCACCTTTTGGAGGATACCAATCAAATTTGGTCTCATAATGTTGCTCGGATTTTAAAACCAGAGTATCTGTGTTTTTTGACCAGGTCAAGGAGGGCTGGTGGGTCTGGACGAATTCTGCACCACACCCTAAATATGGGGCATCAGCATTGCGAAGTCCAGCCCATTCCTTTGGATGTGGATATTATGTGACCTTGAACTGCACCGGAAGGAATAATCGATTACTCAAAATATTACAAGGATTTGCAATGAGCTCGTAATTCTGTATGTGCTTTTATTTTCCAGGAGAAGTACATGTAATGGATATTAATTCATTTTGGGATTCGTATGGTTGAGTGGCGAGATGAATGGAGGAACCTTCAAAGTGGCACAGAACAAATCTAAGTAGACAAGGAGATCGACGTTCCCCAAAGTGTCATCAAACTGGTTATGCCAGCGTTTCAGAACATTCACGACGTAGACGCTGCACAACTGCAGCTCAATGTAGATAATCACCATAATTAGTTACGGATTTAGAACAGAAGCATAACTTGTCTCCATAGAGTCAATGTCCATAATCAACGGTTATTTAAACGTCAAGCTCTTTGCAGAAGCAATTGGAATGCTGGACTGCTATCCAGAATATCAAGATGGAGGGCAAATAATTGGACTGCAGTTGAATTCACGGACGAATCCAGATTTTGATCTTATCCAAATTGTCATGGGGCAAGAGTGTGGAGACAATCCGAAAATGGGGAATGTTCAGGGGATATCCAGAAGGTGGACTCATATAGAGGTGGTCTAATAATGGTATTGGGCGGAATCACTATAGGAGGTAGAACCGAACTCATTTTTCTAAAGAGATTCCTAAGAGGTTGGCGCCAATACTTGCTCGGCCTCAAATCGCAGTGGCGCCGAGGGAGAGGGTGACGGGTGGGATGGGAGGGGGGAGGGTTAGAGATGGGGCGACGACTCAAGGAATAGAAATAGATGCAGAGCTGTAATAAGCAATACAAAAAAATGGACTACTATGATCATGTACCAACATTTCCTTTGTAATAATAATTAATATCTAGGGGAGTTGCTGAAAAGGAAAAACGTGCGAGAGACCTAATCAAGTAAGTTGTTTCAGCAACAAGGAAATTGATTCGAAAAAGTTTAAAGATATAGAAAACGGTCTTCATGTTTCGCTTTGCAGTAGCTGGCATCGACATTCCGACAACTTGACTGTTTAAGAAACTCAATTTGAGGACGTTTTAAAATTGTCAACATACAACATTCTTAGAGATGAGAGCCAAAATAAACAAAACTTATTATAAATACCCTGTATATTGTACAAGTGCACATGACTCAAAACTAAATATTTAAATATCATTATGGAATCTGATTCGTTCGAATATATCTCCCACTTCGAATATATCCGTTTACAAGAAAGGAAATTATACAAGATAAAAAAATCAAGAAGAATTCAGAATAAACAAAATCTTTCTAACTGAGTCCTTTGATGATCGAAGTTTATTTTTTCTTAATAGTATTTCTCGAACGAACGCGAACGTTGTCTATTAGGATCGTTAAAATTGAGTTTACACAATTCGAAAATTAAAAGCGATAACCGAAAAATTTTACTAACTATAAATTAAAATGTAAACCGTACGGATTTTGAAGATACAGAAAAAAAGGAAAGAAGAAAAAAAACGGTAATTAAATTTTTATTAAACAAATACTAAGACTAAAATAACGCGCATTTACGTAGATAACATCTGAAGATTTTAGTGTTTACTTTTTCGATTTTCGATTTAATGATTTTAGTGTGTTTAGGAGTATAAGAAGATGGTAATAAAATAAAAATACTCTAATGTTATAAGCGAGTAAAATCGATAATTTAATATTGAAATGTACTTTTTCTTTAAACTAAATTTATTACCAATATCTTTCTTGTTTGAAACGAATAGTAATTACTCTTGAGCGCAATTTTCTTAGCAGATATCATTTATATTGTAATTTTAGATCCATGGCGCGGCATATGGTACGGTTAACTTGAAATCTAAACGTATAATATATGGTATATATTGAAAGAAATAAATACTACGGCTGCTTTAAATAAATATTAGTTCTGTGAATAAATGAAAGCGAATATTTTAAAAGATGCCATGACTCCGAAGTCAGATAAAGAATAGCGAGATACTATCGCCATCTCGTTTCTACGAAAATATTGAATAAATATTATTATTCTCTGTCAGAATACATTTATTTACATGAGAGGTCTTCGAAACAAAAGCGGTACGGAGAAATACATAAATTTTATTTGATTTAAAATTCTTCTTTATTTCGTTCGGCTTCGCGTAAGTAAGCATTTTTCATGTTGAAAGATACGATGCGATGAGAAAGAGTATACAAGAATGTATCTTTAGCTATTTATGACGGCATTAATTCTCTTTGTGCGCAAAGTAAATAAAATATAACCGGCTAAGATGCGTTGTCTCATTTTTACGTCCGGATCAATGGAAATTTTAAATTTTATACCGTCTAATTTAGCTCTAGATTGCTATTAGTTTTTGTTTCATTTTGCATTACTTTGAACAAGGCTTAAATTAAACTATTTTGTTTTGTTAAATACCATCTTCTGTTTTGCTTATATTTTTGTGAATGGCAGTGATTGCCCACATTGCAACACCATCTCCAAATAGCATCATTATTTCAAACAAGGTGGTACAGCAACCGCCACGCAAACAAAAGAAGGACAACCTCCAAATCCGGTTAATTCGAGATTGTTAAAAGCCATCTGTGACTGTCTGGTGAAGAATCCTAAAACATTAATGGCCTTACTTGCTGCTGAAAACTCGGCAAGTTAAAAGGATACCTACAACACATTATCAAAACGTGTCTTCAATTCAGAAAGGTCGTGGCAAGTTCCTATTTAACGAGCAAAAGAAGAAAAGAGTTGATGATGGTCAATCGATTTTAGACAATTATGGTGCCGAATGGGATGATTTGTTGGACGATCAGTTAACTGTCGATGAGATTTAGATCTACTACGAACCATCACAGACCAGAAATTCAGTTTCCGAATGGCAGCTTCCTGGTCAACCACCAGCCAGAAGTCGAGCGCACCAAAATGACATTCGAAAAGATCATGGCTACTGTGTTGTGGAATGATGTGGTCAATGCCAATATTCCAGTTAGGAAGCGTCGTAAAGTCAAATTTCTACAAGACTCGAAAAGATCACTCAGCTGGATTGGACGCTACTGAACCAACCAACCTATTCGCCCGATTTGGTACCCTCTGATTATTACTCGTTTCTAAATTTGAAAAATGATATGTTAAAACGCAAATTTAAAATGAAACTGTTGATCCCTGCACACGGACTTGCCACTCAACCTGTATTTGCTTTGAACATAGCTAGAGCTATCAAACCATTGTCAAATTTCGAAATAATATTAAAAATTTACCATCTCATACATTTACCTTCAAATCCTGCTTATGTAAAAATTAGCAGAAGGATTAATGATTGGGTCTGGCACATGTTTCCTTTAATATAAGGACCAAAGGGGACCAAAAGGATGACCAAAACTGGACTGTTTTTTTTTGTTTGCCAAAATCAAGTGTTTATGAAAGTACCCATCCTTTTTTTTGGAAATTAAATTAGAATATCTTCAATCATTGATGGAATGGGTTGATAAAAAATATAATCATTTCTATGAAGTAGGTTTTATCACCAACAAAAGAAATAAACGTAAAGATGTTGCTGTGTTTACTACACTACAAAATATGACACATGGTCTTTAAAAAATAACCGATGCATTTATTCCAAGATTGGTCGAAGAATCAGAAATAGTTCAAGAAATAAAATGTTCCTCAGTTCCCTGGCTCCTTCCTCCTCTCTTCTTGGAGGCTGTTCTGGTAGGCCAGTTTTTTATAGACTGTTCCAAAGTTTCACATTTCTATTTCACACACCACCTCCCTAAATTTTAACGACGAACTTCTGAGAGCAAGGCTGGACGTAAAGTCCCTGAGCCTTCTATTCTCTTCCAGATGGCTTCCGGTCTTGCCACAGGAGTTACATTGCGGTGTTCTAGTGTCGAACTATTAGGTATCCCTTCTTGGTAGCATTAATTGTCCGCATCGATAATCCGCTTAATGGCCTAGTGGAGGTCTATCTGGGTCCAGCTCCCCCAAATGCTGGACCAATGGGTTCTCTCACCGAGCAACCTTCTGTAAGGTGTTTTTGGCCAGCGCCATCGCATATACGATGAGAGTTGGTATCTCGACGTCTAAATGTATTTGTACATTTGTTATGAACCAGGGTGCATTAACGATGACACGCAGCACTCTGTTCTGTAAAACGTTGAGCCTCTTAAGTTGTGATTTAGCGGCGCTGGACTAGGTGAGGGCGCCATAAGTCAGTATCTGTCCAAAATTTCAACTTTCTAGTTCGCATAAGTTGAAATAATTCAAGATAGTTACCAAAGAAAAAATTTGGCTATCCCATATTTTAGAGATCGAACTTTTAAGATGTTGTCCAGAGATTTTTGAATGTTTTTGGAATTGTTCCAACTTTCTAGTCCGTATATTTCAGAAAAGAATTGACAAAACCCAATCACACTGAACTCCTTTTTTGAAAATCGAATTGTTGAGAATTTTCTCCAGATTGTTGTAACCTTTTGCTAGTTTCAATTTCCTACTTCGCCTACTGGGCGATTTAAGTGACAAAAATGAAATTTTGTTGTTCCCATTTTAAAGAATCGAGGAATTTTAGAATATAAGCTGAAATACTTCGAAATAGCTACTAAAAACAAAATTTTGTTGCTTAATATTTTCGAAATTGACCTATTAAGTGTTGTTCCAAGACTTTTAGCAATTGTTTCAGCTTTTTAGTTCACATTTTCAAGAAGTAATTGATAACACTTGGGAGCTATTCTTGGTTTTCTAAAAACTGTTCCAATCTTTTAACATTCTACATCTCGTACTTCGCTGCTTCCTTTTTTTTTAACTTTGAATATTTGGAAGTTGTTCCATTTTGTTCTAGATTTTTTGTTTATATTTATATTTTGTTTATTATTCCAAAGCTCAAGTTTTCTAGTTTGTATTTTCGAGAAACAATTGATCAAAATCAAATCAGCTCAGCCTTTTACTTTGAAAATCGATGTGTAGAGAGTTGCATCAGATTGTTCCAAATTTTTATAGATTGTTTCTAACTGTTAGACTTCTACCTCGTATATTTCGCGAAATACGTGACAAAAAAAAAACTTTGCTGCCTCCCTTGTTTAAAAATTGAACTTTTGAGAATTGCTCCACATAAAAAGATGATAAAGACCAAATCAGATGGCTTCATTTTACCGAAAATCTAACTTTTGAGAGGTATACTAGGTTGTTTCAGATTGTTCCAGGTTTTTGTAGATTGTTTCCAACTGTCAGCTTTTACTGAGCATATTTTGTGAAAAACTTTGACAAAAACGAAATATCGCTGCCTCTCTTGTTTGAAGATTGAACCATTGAGCGTTGTTGCAGGCTTTTTTGATACTTGCTCTGTATTATTTCAAATTGTGGATTTCGAAAATGTATGGCTCACGTAATAACAGTACAAAATGTTTACTCTTTATCGCACCCTCTGATAAATGGAAAATTTAGAGGGTGCCTGCTTCTAGAAGGCTCTAAGATTATCAATCATTGTTGTAAAAATTCCAAGATATCTGTCTGAAAATTTAGGGTGCGTCGACTTGCTGTTGCACTGGTTAAATTTTTATCACTCCATTGTGGATTGAAAGAAAGAAGGGATCAATGTTAAGGTACACTTTCCTTATGACAACACGCTTTGAGCTAGTTACGTTTTGATTTTAAAATCGTAAAGCAATATTTAAACTAACTAAAACACTTTATAATTTCAAAGGGGGGTGGAATGAGAAAGCTACTGCTTCATCTTGATTTCTTCGACTGATTTTTAATACTACTTCGCAAAAGTTAGAAACATCATACATGAATTTACATGTTAAGACCACCCCATATACCCTGCTAGCTAAAGACGCTAACATGATTATATTTCTGGAGCAGCACTTTTGGCAAAACAATTTTGCTAAAATATACTTCGAAATTAGAATGCTTACCCAGTTGATGTTTGAAGCGGAATGCATGATGATAAATAAATCAACTTACCTGAAACAAAAATAAAAAAAATTAGAATGACTAACAAGTGAACAGTTATTGGGCTGCCTTAATTATTATACCATTTTTATATGACAAGATTAAATATCGCTATGGTAGGATCAGTGCAGTGAATCCTATTGTTGACGTTGCAGTTTCTGAATCCAGATGGAAGCTTGTTAACTGAATACATAAAATAATACTTAAAAACTGTAGGTTATGTTGCTCCATACTTAGATCGGGTAATGTTCATCCCATTTTAAATATTCCTACTTAATTAGCTTAATACGACTTTTTTACCGGGAACAAAGAAGATAATTAATAAAATAAAGGATCAAAGCAACGCGAATGAGCGAATTCAACTGTCGAAACGCAAATAAAACAGGCAATGAAAATATGAGAAGAGGCGTCTAAAGCACACACAACCATACGTTAATACGCATACAGTTCAGGCAAACAATAAGTGAAATTTTATATTTAATCAAGTCATATATACGGAAGCAACTCTGTAAAGTACAATTATCAGCAATTAGCTGATTGAAGTCGCATACACATACATTTAGCCGTGTATATCTATATATATATGTATATAAGCGCCAGTTGTGCACTAACACAATTAACAAATGAAATATTACGAGTGAGAAGGTGGCTTAAGCCCCCGCCCCTCCTTGCCCTTTGGGGGGAGGGGGTAGTAAGTATATTTCCGATAAAACTGTTGTCCCCCTTTTTCGCAGGAACTAGATCTCCGTCTTTATTTAGTCGCGATTCTTTCTCTTTCTAAGTTGGAAGTTTCCCTGGAAGGAGACGTCGCGATCCCTATTTCTACGGCCTTATTCGCCGAAAGGGGGTCGAGAGAACTATTTCCAGTTATTAAATATATCTGAAACCGACGCCTACAAAATGCGCTCTTATCGATTACAGTTTCAGTTTGTTTTAAATTGAATCAATTTGTCAATTTTCCTATATTATGTATACATGTATATACAGGATGGGAGAACGTCATTTTCCAACGTAATAGAATTTCGAAATTAATCCTCGTTTCCCCCTACAATCGCGGCGTTTTATATTAATGAGAAAGCACAAAATTCATTAAAAACTTTAGGGGTTCCAATGCTAAATACGCTAGTGCGTTAGTTAGTATTGTTTCTGTTCAGGGGAATTCAGTTAAACAAAAGAATGAGAAAGGAACTGTCTTATAGCTTGATTCAAAAGTTATGTTTCGGTTTGGCTTTATGGGATATAGGAACTTTGAGGCTAGATCTGGTTAGTCGGTTTCATATCTTTTGATATTCAGGATTTTCTATTGTAGCGTATTTTAAAGATTTTGGTTGCTTAGGCATTTCTGAGCATTTGGTCTGATTGGGGATGGTTTGAGTTTTCTACATTAATTAGTGCAAATACGACCAATCTGACGATTGTCTTCACTGATTAGCCGTTGAAACTGAAGAATTTCTTTTTTGACTAGATAGATGGATTGAGTTTATTTTTTGCTACATTTAGTGGCTACGCATTAGAACTTTGTCTTTATTTTTAGACGTAATTGTCTTCTTTTCTTTTCTATATTTTACCTTTTTTTGTTATACTGATATTTTGCAATTAAATTTTTGGATACCCAAAACAGAAGATTCATTCAAAATGACCAACATTGGGTTTGTCGACAAATTTATAACTTTCGTTTCTATGCGCCTTCTTCTGTTCATAAGACTTGCCTTCTATTGCTTTGGAAGGATGACGATATTGTTCAAGTGTCTTTAGGGGAAGAACTTGACATGGTCCAAAGCTTGAAGAAAGGCTTCATTCCATGATTGGGATGAAATAGTGGTTCTAGAACTGGTCAAAATTGTTATTGTAAAAAAATTACTCTTGCTGTCCTACTTCGCGAAGGAATCCCTTACTCGCATGATAAATATAATAACAACCAAGCTGTATGTCTTGGGAAAGTACCAACATTTTTGTATTTTTAAAAGTTGTAATAGTTCTCATTGAAAAAAGTGTAATCTGCAAGAAGAATCATTAATAAAATGATCTGGTACCTATTCCTCTAAGACTACGAGTTTGATAGTTTAGGCACTACTTCTGTACCTACTACCACATCAATAGTTCTTCCTTCTGATCACTTGACGTTAACTTCCGACCTGCCAGTTTTCTGGCAAATTTTTTCTCGACAGTTTCAGGATGAAACCACTTTTGATCTGTTCTTTTGCATGGATACCAGAAGATCACAACTTCAACCAATTCTTTTGATAAATAAATGTTGAAAACAGTATTTCTGGTTTCAATTTCCAACTCAAACTACTTGCCTTGAAAATTCGGGATAAATGATTTTATACTTTTTTAAAATCGTCCTTTCGATGTCGCTCAAAAGAACTTGGCCTTTCGCAGACCAGAACTTGGTGAATTTTGCGTCGCGACTTGGGGATGCATCCGTATGATCATAAACAACGACGTGTGTTCGCTGATTGGATTAATTGAAGCAGATGAAAACTCATCCTAATTTTCATCGAAAAATTATCTTCAGCGATGAGGCCTATTTCTGGATCGAATTTGGGACGATACCAATCACCATGAGAAACAAGAGCGTCCAATGAATCCAAAATCACTGTTTGTCCAATGAATCCAGTAAAAATTTTGGATGCAGATTTGTACTGGCCCATATTTCTTTCAGAAGGACGTTGGCTATAGGGTGCTATGTGTCATACAGCTCATGCCACATTGGACATTCTGCACGAGCGATTTGATGGGAGGGTCATCTCACGTGGAGGTGATATGAACTGGTCACCGAGATTGTACGACTTGACCCCGTTAGACTGTTTCTTGTGGGGTTTTGTTAAGTCGCAGATCTATAGGAAAAATCCACAAACCACAGCGCTCCTGGAAGTCAGAGTAGAAAATTGCACATCTCGGACATTTGCTCGATGTTATATTCGATAAATAATGGCATCGATAATGGCCTGTCAAACGAATAAATAAAACGAATATTTTATTTAAATTTAAAGATAGGAAGCGTTTAATGAAAGACCCTGTACATTTTTGTTTAAAAAGCCAACAATTTGTGAGTTTTGAAAGAAATAATTACCAAATTGTAACAGCTCCCCTGAAGAACTATAAAGATTGGTATGACTACAACTGTACATCCATAAATGCAAAGATTTACTTACTACAAGCTTAACATTACACTCCTTAATTCGACACCAACTCACTTGTAATATTAGTAAAATTGTGCATAAAATGAGTAGGTTTTGTGAGTCACACGTGGATAATAATATATGTGACTTAATATCTTATTTACATTATCCCATTAATATTCAACAGTTATGATTCAAATTGTAGTAGCACAATGACAGATAATACTTGCATTTAAATTTTAAAACATGACATCTATACTAGTAATATTTTTAACAAAAATCTTAACCCATTAATGCCCAGAACTATTTTTTTTTAATTTCTCTTGGACCCTGTGATATGTTCTTGCTCTAGGCATGAAATCATCGAAGTATACGAAAAAAATCCATTTTTTTTTTTTTCCGTATTTTTTTTTCCGTATGATAAAGCATACGCTGGGAAGACAGGGGTGAAAATATGTAACTACTAGGTAGAGAAACCTTATCATTTATTTTTGTTACAATTTTTTGTTTATTTTGTTAAGTGTTATATATATAACAACATACATAAATATTATACTTTATTTTTGATGATACAATCGGAAACAAGTATCCGGATGAAGTCCGACATTGCATTTCAAACAAACAAATTTAGAACATTTACCACATTTTGGATAACGCCGTTGGGCTTGTTGCTTATCCAGTGTTCCTTCATACCGTGTCTTATTTCAGACATAACACCTGAAGTACGTATAGGTTGAGGGCCCGTAACTGAACCTGAAGGTGGAGATACCAGAATGGCCAACACTATCCTTCTTAAAAATTCTACTAGAGAAATTGACTCATCACAACGACGACATAGATACCACATGTTTACTACGGCTGCATTCAAGCAGAAGCGAAATAGTGGCCAATACCATTTTTTAGAGCGTATTCTAGATCTGTACAATCCTCTCATCTGATCAAACCGATCAACACCTCCCATGCCTTTATTATAGAAATTTATTGCGGTTGGTTGGTCGACAGAAACACTTGCGTGATCTTGTTTTGACCAACGTCTACAAGAAACTTTAGTTTTACAGATTGTCTCATCTTCCAAGTTCGTCGCTAATGTCACCTCACTGTTGTCGTGCCAACGAATGAGGGTAATATTGGCCTCTGGGTCGTGCAATGTGAAGTGTGATCCACGTTTTTCTTTCTTCAATTCCTTTAGGGGTGCTTTCTCTATTCGATCCGATCTCATTGTTCCAACGCAGTACAATTTCTTCTCTTTTAGCGTATCTAAGAGGGACAAGGAATTAAAGTAGTTGTCAATAAAAACAATGCTATTACTAGGAAGAAAATTGACACACATCTTTTCAGTTACGCTGCTACCCAATGTTTTACCCTGCATTTTGTCGCCAGCACCCATATATGGATCAAATTTGATCTGATACCCATCGAATGTAGTTAAGCAAATAAATTTAAACCCAAAACGGATGGGCTTTCCCCGAATGAATTGTTTCATACTATGTCTACCATAATACGGCTCCATCGCTTCGTCTAGCGAAAAATGTTTTCCGAGTGGCTGAATGCATTGAATGGAAATAGTATTTAAATGATTTATAAGTGGTCTAATCTTATAGATCTTATCGCTTTTGTCAATTTGAGTGTTGTCATTGAAATGCAGAAACCTGTGAATGTTTTCAAATCTGTTTCTAGACAGGCTATTGCTAACTAAATTATTGTGCGTATCAGCTCTACTCTCCCAGTACATACGCCTTGTTGGAACAGGCACATATCCCGATAAAAGAATAATTGCTAATTACTTATATAAATCTTCTACAGTAATGGCGAAATCGTGGAAACCCTTTTGATCAGCATATCTTTTTGTTTCTTGACATATATGGCTCATTATTTCGTCGTTAAAGAATAATTTAAATAAATCTATTGGACTCCAATTTTCACGTTCAATTTTTTCCGTCATAAATTGGTTATTGTTTTTCATAGTATCAAGTTTCTGCGCTCTGGGAGCTAAATCAATTCGATTCCACATCCTGTTTCTTCTCTTTGTTCTCATTTTTATTTGCTTGTCTAGTTTTAGCTTCTTCTGCACTTCCGCTAAAGTTTCTAAATCACTATCGCTGTCGTCTTCATCTATTGCGAAATTTACATCTTGTGTTGCTACAGTAGTTTTTTCTCCCTCTTTGTTAACCATCAGAATTTCCATATTTTGAGCTAAAACCCCTTTACCTATATCTCTAATAGTTCCACTGGTTTCTTCATCACTACGTGCATCGTCCTGATCACTATCTTGACCATCCTCTGGGGGTAAAAGAACAAAATCTAAACGTTCAGAATTTCTTATTACTTCGTAATCTTCATCGTCTGATTCAAGTGTTTCAAGATAATTCAACAGTTCTTCAGCATCCTTCGGATTCGACGGATTGTAAAGCTTTTGATATATGTATCTACAATCGAGAAAATGTACCTTTATTTCCCACCGTATGATATATCATACGCGTATTATGTATCAAATTTTTTATACAAAAAATGAAAATTCTTTTAAAAAATAATATGTTAATAATAATTGTAAATTACCTATTGAAGAACTATTAGACTAGTCCAGAAAGACTGTGTATATACAAGCAAACCTATAAATAGGGCTGTAACTTACCTGCCGCTCATATTGACGAACAATAAAATATAGAGTGTAATAATATAACTGGTACAGCAAGCTAAATATCTTGGACCTACTTTTGTCACTTCCCACACCGTAACTGATATATAAGACGTAGTTTTATTCAATAATGCACTCACAAAATATCAGCTGTTGATATAAATATAACCTCAAACTGAACACTGTTTTGTGTATGATAAATTATACGCTGGGCATTAATGGGTTAAGCAAAATAAAATCAAATCTACCTACTGTTATAACTTTGTACCTACAATGTATTACGTTAGACATAAGTTTTATAACGGATTATCTTGTTTCAATTTCATATTTTTCCTCAAATTACTATTTAATCAATTTGTAGTCCTTGAAAGCCGATCGAGAACGTACATTTATTTAATAAAATTAATAACGTCAAATTGGTCTCTATACCATTTCCAACGACAAAACATGCAACGAACGTACAACTACCTCTATTATTACGATTATACCAGAGTACAAGTACAGCATAAATTTCGTTCTAAGTATATATATACATATGTATTACATATAACGAAGACGATATAGAAATATACAGGATTTAATTAATTTTGTAAGGTAAAAATATACTTTCCACGTTCTAAATCTGCTTGAGGTAATAATTATATAAATCTAAACAGTTCCTATACAATTTTGAGATGTTTGTATAGCTATTAATATAATATCTTGCCGTCGAATGCAAATTAAAATAGGTAGATTATCTATGTGACTATTAATTTGCAAGGTATTAAGTCTCATTAATATTACTTATTATGTCAAAAATATAACGTAATACGTCTCATACTTTATGCATAGTATCGTATATTATAAACACACATATATCATAATATGTAATAAGTAAATAACTTTGCTGGAAAAAATAATATAGTAATCATGCTAATTATGTCTGGGTTATTATTCCGTGAAGTGGATATTTCTACAAATGTGCGTGCATGTAAAATATGGCGTATTGAAATCGAGTTCGTAATAGTATGTAATGATATTTTGATTATATAAAAGAAACGCAATATTACAATTGTATTGTCGTAAATGCCTCAACTCTTGCCTTATCTATATCTTGGCTTTACTAAAAATAAAGATTTCGTATGAACGCGTCCATCAACTATATGAGGAACGTCGATTTGCACACGAGAAAAACGTCTGATCGTTGACCAGAACCGTGCGAGGGTGAAAACATCGGATTCGATCTGTGCTCGGTTTGAAAATGATGCAGACTTCTTAAGCAGTATTGTTACTATGGATGAAACTGGGGTACATTGCTACCACCCAGAAACAAAGCAACAATCGATGGAACGGAGATGGTCCTCCAAGTCCTAAGAAGTTTCGCGTTCAAAAGTTCTTGTTTCATTTTTTTGGGATTGCCATCGAGTAATCATGATTGATTATCTGGATAAGGGTAGAAGACGCGGAAAGTTGTTCGAAGGTTTTTGACTACTTACGAGACAAAATTACGGAGAAAACGGAAAGTTGTCCGAAGATGTTTTGTTTTTGCAAAACAATGCCTCTGCAAACAAATTTGTGATTCACAATTCGAATTGCTCGAACACCCCCTTTATTCACCAAATCTGGCTCTGTACGACTATCATGTCTTTCCTCAACTGAAAAAAAAATTTAAAAAAATTTTCTTCCAACGAAGAAGTGATAGCAGCTGTGGAGACCTGGTTTGCAGAGCAAGATAAAAATTTGTTTTTGAAAGGTCTAAATTAAGTAGATTCTATTCGAGGAAACCTTATATTGGTCAAAAGTGCATTCAAGATGTAAAAAAACTAAACTGGCTTGTCAGCACTAAAAGCCATAACGTTTGCAAAGATTTGCAGATTCCTAGATTTTGTCTACGGGGGCTATAGCACCAATTTCATGTTTTGTTGACTTCAGTAAATTCATATGATAATCTTGAGGAGTTGTATACCATCTTCTAAGCTGTGGTATTGTCCAGAACCATAATACGCCGTCTGTTTTCCTTTTAGATAAAAGGAAAATGCTGTCTCAATGTCTGCAGTAATATCGATCACTCAAGAAATAAGTTCTCATATTGACAGCAAATTTAATAATTTTAGTTTTATATTGAAACAAAAGAGGCCTCAGCAATTTGCTCAAATTCTTTAACAATTTAGTGTGCTAAGATTATTAAGCTGACTTTCTCAAGAAAACTAGCCAAAATAATTAATCGTGCCCCTTCCGTTGAAACAAAAGATTTTCTTTGTATCGCAAGTCTCTAAAGAATTTTTAGCTCCAGTTAGATCACATTAATGTCTATGAGAGAAACAAATATGACCATCAAAAAACCGGAAATTTTGACTTGCTTCAAGGAAAATAAAATTTTATTCGGTGCCATTTTATTTTATCCATAAGAGGTCTCTGTTCCACATTTTGCAGCAAGCATATTTTTCTTCCCAGTTTTTTTGTAAGACATTCTGAAGTAACCTAATGCTGCCGGCATATATAAGATATTAATAAATTATTTATGACTATTTTAGCCGCAATTGAGCCGCAAAATAAGCTTGTAGGTCTGGTAAATTAGCCGTAATTCCATGTTCGTCGGCAAAATTTCCTGTTCTATAAATTCAGGGGTTGTGGCGACTCTCTAGATCTTTCAGATCCAGTTCGGCGAGTAACAAGGAGCAGTAAAGTTCAAAAGTAGCAGCATATCCAAGCCGTGGTGAATCTGAAAAATTTGAACAAATTTCTTCTTTCTATCACATTCGAGCCACGAATCATATCAAACTATTCGACGTTCAGAATCATATCAAACTATTTGACGTTGAAGATTTGGATTTAATTCAGGGTGATATTGTACTGCGACCTGTTGATATATTGTGCCACCTTGCATGAGCTTCGTTGAGCTTTGCCCGTTCTCAGAGCTCCCCATCTAGTCTGACAGATGCAATAGCTATGATGGTTACAGAGAAAGTATTGTCATCCTCCCCACCGTAGAACCAAGTGTTTAGTCGCTATTCTGCTTCGGACCTATCCTTGGCATGTGTTTCCCAAGATGACAATGCCCTGTAAGAAGCAAGGTGTTTGCTCTATGCTTGCTATACTTTGATTTCGATAGTTCCTGTCCAGATTCAATTGAGCACATCTGCCAATGACATTGATGTCCGCTTGGAAGACGCTGGGTCATTCCCATTGGAAGAGTATTTGTTCCTAGCTCGAATGCTCCTTTTTCAGTGCATCTGTTTCTTTTTGTCAGTTTTAGAACCATTTACATACCACTAGATGGTGTTTTATTTTAGGGAGTAGGTAACGCATTTTCTCACCCTTTCTTAGCCATTCATCGTTCGGTACAGTTAGAGGTAGAGAGAGTACCTTTTGAGATGTCCAAGCTATCTGGTACATACGAAGTCTCGGCCCTCGTTGTAGTTTATAGAAAGGCTCCACCTGGACGACTCGCACCATCTGTGGTGGATGTTGGTTTCGAGTTCAGCCCTGATATTCGAAGCATGCATCTTCTAGAGAAGATCTTTGTGTCGGACGATGTCAATGGCACTTGTTCTCCAGACTCGCGCGTTTTTATTTTTTCAGTTGCAGAAACAAATTGGAATTTTGTGGACACTCCCTTCCTGAGGCCAAATGGTTTCTTCCGCGTAGTGCTGTGAGGCAATTGAGCATGAATTATTCGACAACCTTAGAGAGATTAGTCGAAAAGACTTGACGATTCGGATCCTTGCCCAGATAATACAGTTCAGGAATAGTTTTTTAATTCGGAAATGACTTTTAGAATTGCAAGGATTGTAGAAACTGGATAAGTCATCATTTTTAATCTACTTTAAGAACTAATTAAACAATTATATAAAATATAAACAACAAAATTAACGCGTTAGTACTTATTTGAAACTACATCAGGAATAGTCAAACAACCCTCGTAATAATCAACACCCAACTGGCATTCCAAAAACCATTCCACATTAGCGACGTAATAAACATATTAACGTCTGTCCTCGCCGAAACAAACGACTGTTTCGAGTAGCGCGTAGAATTCAATCCGTTGTGTTTCAGGAATTAGAGGGGTCCTGCGGCCTTTTGGCAATGTGTCCGGTCCAGTCGCAACCGCAACAGCATAACCGACCAGGCATTCCTACCGAAACCATGATTACAACGCCGGAATCCGGGAATTGATATTATTAGCACCGATCGTAATACGTTCCTACTAAGGCCAACCAAACATAGATCAGGGAATCCTGACCATACTTGTATCGAAGCGCTACGTATGCATGCAGAAATCCAATAGTCGCAGCCGCATACCTACCACTTTTGGATCTATGGTGGTGTATTGGTAGATACAGAAGGTATTTCGATTGTCTATGTGACATGTTGGGAGAGTTGGATATCTTTAAAAAAATATGTTCTGGCTTGCTTTTACATTTACGCTCCACCCATTTTTACATCATAGTAATAAATTGTGTAGAATTCTACAAGTGCGCATTATACATATCACACCCGTGGCCTGTTATTACAGCGGTAGAGATCGCAACTCGATTTACATACGAAATTGCATTTCGGATCGAGACTTTTCAATCCATCCGCCCTCTACTTATTGTAATTACAATAATGCATACACAGATGTTCCCCTCCGCGCTTCGTCCCTGATAACTATTTAGAGTTCCGACCGTATAGATATATGATGTATTCCATATGCGTATTTTATGCCTGTATAGAGACCTTTGGGTCTATCGATATAATAACTAATATAACTTATGGAGAGTTGGCTTTTTAATATATTATCATTAAGCTAATACGCGTGTTGTTTAATAATAGCTCGAATGGAATCGATATATATGTATAATAATTTTGACCGATAATTTTCTCTGGTGAATCCTCTAGGGTGTGTATTGCGTTGTATACCTGCCTCAATAAGCTTATATTTCAGGTTTTTCCTAACGTCAATTATGATGATACAGCGTCACAAAATTGAATCATCCGATTTGCAGGAAAAAACAGCAATAACCTGCAGTTCAAACCTGTTGTTTACTTGTCTTGCAATCATATCTAGCTAGCCCCTTAAGATTTTTAGGAAATATTTGGTGGAAGTGGCAGCAGCTTATTGTCAACAATAGTGGATCGAAACTGGAGCCTTGAGGAACGTCTATATTTAGTGCAAGTTACAGAACGTGGTAGAGACGCCCAAGAATCGAGAAATAAGCCGAATATAAAAAATAAAACACAACCAACCAACATGTGAAAAACATGAGCCAGTTTATTTCGATGAAATGTCTAAGAGATAAATCAAATCACTTGAAGTTTCACAAAAACTGTAAAAATCAAATTCCAAAAGATTTAAAATCCATACTGTAGTAGCATGATAGACATTTTCACGTATTTTTCAACTATTTGGTAGGTACCTTTTGTACAGGTTATGTTCGTTGCCAAGTTGGTGAGGCTTACCATCCAGCCTACGTTCTTCTCATTGTGTAGCATGGAGAAGTGATCATGTTTGGTGGCAAAGTGAACCACCATTTGACAAAATCTTTCAAAATAATGGTCAAATGAAATTTGACAAATTGATCCACTGTTTGGAATGGCCTGCACAAAATCGAAATTAAAATCCAGTGAGTGAAATTATGGAATAATCATGGAGGCATTGGATAAGTTATCGTCATCAATTCTTCAAAAAACCCATGATGTATGGCAAAAACTTGACGCAGTAATTTTCAATGGTTTTGCTCTCTCTTTCCAGGGCTTAGTTGCTGGCTCCTAAACCCTCTTGTCTTCCAGAAATGACCCGTGATGGTTAAGGTGTTTCGATATTGTTAATTGACATTCCTCTCCGCGATCATGTGCTGGGATCTCTTTACAATAACACGTGAAGATGATCTGTGCGGGTCGAGTCAAGCTGTTTTCGGCACGACTGGGGAAGTAATCTCAGTCGAAATGTCACCAAATTCCATATTATGATAATAATAATAATAATAATAATATATATTCAATTCCATACAATACATAAAAATGCGTAGAATACGTCAAAATAATACAATGCAATTGAACAATAAAAGCATTAAAAGCACAACCACACAGAACTGTAAAATACAAAAACATAATAAAATCAATAAAATCAATGGAATAAATAAAAGATTGTCTCTTCCTAACTTTCCAACATTGGAGGGTAGGTATGACCACGCGATACACCACTCATTGGTCCAGCCGGCTGATAGCATCCGCAAGAGTGAAGCAGAAACTTACACTGAGAAAGTCTGTCACACTATAAAACACATTTCTCACCAGATACGCTCGTAGAATGCTTTTGAAAGCCCTTAGCGGTCTATTTTTTAGTTCAATTGGCAGGTGATTGTAAATGTTTACCATTTGTGTGCTCACATTTCGGCTAACCAAAGCTTTTGTGGTTTGTGGCGGCAGCAGGTGCCTCGAACAAGCTCCACGCGTAGCATAGTTGTGCGAGAGCTCCTGATCGCCGAACAATTCATAGTTTTCCCGAATAAAGACAGCGCACTCGTATATATATATGCTGGGCAGAGTAAGTATACCGTTCTCAACGAAAACACCTCTACAAGATTCCGTTCTCTTTAGGTTAAACACACAACGGAGGCACATTTTCTGCAACCGGAACACCCGCAAAGCACCGACCGACGTGCCCCAAACTATCACACCATACCGAAGTCGCGCGTGTATATATGCATAGTACGCACAGAGAGCAGCACCAATGTTAACAGAAGAAGTCAACACGCGCAGAGCATATGCGAACGATGATATTTTCGTGGACAAATTGCTAACATGCTCCTTCCAATCCAACCGGGAGTCCAGCGTGACACCCAGGAATTTCACCTGGTCGACTGTGGTAAGTACTTTGTTGTTGTACTGTATTGATTTAGGCTCCTGCCTGAAGTATTTAAAAGACAGAAGGTTGGTTTTTTCAATATTCAACTTCAAATCGTTCTTCCGAAACCAGGATTCGTACGTTTCCAGAGTTGACACCACCTCCTCGTTCAAGTTTTCCTTTGTACTTACAATAACTGAGCTGTCATCAGCAAACAGAACAGGTGGATATATTGAAACATCAGGAAGATCATTAATATATATGAGGAACAGCAGCGGTCCCAATATCGAACCCTGGGGAACTCCGCGCAGAATAGTTTTCCATTCAGAATAAAGGTAATTTCCCGAGGCCTCGTCTATTGCAATTATTCGTTGTTTCCGATTTGTCAAGTAGCATTTAATCAAATTAAGGGCGATGCCCCTCACACCTATCGAAGACAATTTAAGATATAATTTTTCATAATTGATACTGTCGAAGGCTCGGGATAAGTCCATAAAGATACCCATTGTGTCCTCATCACCATTTACAGCCCTCAATATTCTATCTACCAATTGGTACATAGCTCTCTCAACAGATCTCCCTCTGACATATCCGTTCTGCATCTTGGTGAAAAAATCATTTTTCATCAAGTACGTGTATAGTCTCACATAGATTATCTTTTCAAACACCTTAGATACGGTAGATAACAAAGATATTGGTCTGTAGTTATTAACGTCGCTCTTGTCACCCTTCTTGTGTATTAATTTAATAGTTGCTTTTTAAGATCATCAGGAAATGTCCCATGTGCAAAAACAGAGTTTATTAGGTGTGTCAATGGTTGTGTCAGATGGCGAGCACACCTTTTCAGCATGGCAGTAGATATTTCGTCATGGCCGACGGAGCCCGTATTTTTCAATGCCATTATTACATTGAAAGTCTCCGATTCAGACACGGGGAAGAGAAACATGCAGGCCGGCGTCCCAGCAACTGCTCCTATGTTCATCGGCGCCCCATGAACTGCGTCACCACATATATTTATAAGATGCTCATTTATATAATCCAGTTTCCCAGCCTGAGACTCACCTTCATTGCTTATTTCAATATTGCTCACACTATAGCACTTTTTTTATCCTTTCCCGTTACTTTTCTAACGAGGTCCCATGTAGCCTTTGTTTTGTTTCCTGAATGCAGTATATAATTGGAATAATATTTCTGTTTCTGTGCTCGCACCTCTATATTTAAATATTTACAGAATCTACCGTATTCGTCCTTTGTTACGCGATCATTCAACATATCCTCATATAGTTGTCTTTTTGTCCTACATTTGTGCTTTATTTCGTCGGTAATCCATTCGTTTTTTTTGCTTCTGCTAGATATTTTATAGATTTTCTTTGGACACGATTCATCAATTGCGCTGTTAAGTACACCTATAAATTTTTCGTAACATATATTAAGATTAGACTCATTTTGAATAAAGTTCCACTCCACCATACTAAGTTTTTCGGCAAGAGTGTCTAGAGCATTAGTGTTTACGATGCGTCTCTGCTCATAGGTCAGTTTGGGTGCCTCAATTGTCCTTGAAGGTATTAAAATTATTTGCGCAAAGTGATCGGATAAACCCGAAGCAATCACATCACTCATATAGTCTGGATGGTCAGTCAATATATTATCTACAGTTGTTGACGATGTCGATGTAACTCTCGTTGGCTTATGGATTGTCACATTTAGATTAAAGGAATTTAGAAGAGTTTGAAAATTTTTTGTGTTTGTTTGATCCTTGTCTTGAAAATTGATATTAAAGTCTCCCGTTATGACCACATGGTGTTTACATTTTCTGCTTGCAGATTCCATAATTTCCGTGAATGCAGCAAAGAAGGCATCAATATCTCCAGAAGGAGGTCTGTATATATTAACTATTAAAAGTTTCTCAGCAGTTACTTCAATTGCACTGCATTCAATTACAGTCTCAATGCTCTTTCCTTTCAGGTCCACGCACTCAACGAAGGAAATCCCCTCTCTAATCAACAGACACGAACCACCATGGATCCTGTTCTCACGCGCATAGCAGGATGCCATTCTGAAGCCACCAAGTCGAACGAAGGTTGACTTGGCAGCATTGAGCCAGTGTTCCGTGATCGCGAGTGCATCTACTCGCTTGTCAAGTGTTTCCAGAAATATCTCTATCTGGTCCAGTTTATTTGTCATTGACTGTATATTTTGATGTATTATATTAAACGAAGTTGCGTGTAACGCTTTGTTGTTCGTGATGTCGAACGTTATTTCATTTTCTCCCTCTGTTGATTGTGGAAGAAAAAACGATTTATCTTGGTTCCTTTGGGCCATATATTAGGATTCTTCACAATATCCATATCATCAAGTTCACACGATACCTTGAATGATGAGTAATCATCGGGTCTACGCGCTTGGAGCCTTTCACATGATACGTCGCGGACATTGCAGGACCGCACCTTGTGCTTCGTAATAGAAATCCCATAACTGAGAGCAAAGAATAGTCAACTGAGTAAAGAATTGGTGATGATCTCGTAAAAGAATTCAAGAAAAGGGTCGAAAAAGTCGAAAGATTGGGAAATCTTTTAGTCATCCAGTTTGCTGCCGTTCATTCGGGCAATGCTAGTAGCTATGGACAATATATTAATTGCGCTATTATTTCCACCCAATACCTGGAACGTACCTCGGCTAGAGGATGGTTTTCTGGAGGTTATGAAGATCAGGACTGATAAGCTATGGATTAGGAGGAAATATCGCTGACTGCAGCGATTCTTATCTTTCATAATCGAATTTTATAATAATCATTTGCTTCGGTTGATCTTTTTTTTGATGTTTTACTTTAAAATTTCTTCTCTTCATTTGTCTTTTATCTTGAAATTTTTCTTTGTTCGTTCTCAACATTTTCAATTCAAACTTTCCTGACCTTAGATTAAGATTTAGAACTCTAAATGTATTCCTATTTTCAGATATTATTCACTTATTGCTTGTTGTCGTATAAAATTAAGCTTATTATATGACAGGTTGGATATCAATGCCAGTATTTGCAACTATCGGTCGTCTAATTCTCTCAGCCCAATAGAGCTGACATAACGCTCAGTGTTAAATCTTGAATCATTCATTTTTTTCACTACTGATACTGTGAGCGTCTTCAACGCTCCCGGGT
The DNA here is from genome assembly GCA_023690525.1 of Holotrichia oblita. NCBI lineage: Eukaryota > Metazoa > Arthropoda > Insecta > Coleoptera > Scarabaeidae > Holotrichia > Holotrichia oblita. The sequence goes on from CM043015.1 coordinate 13,420,763, forward strand.
CGATGAAATCTGTAAGAGGACTCGTGTTTGGAGGCTAAGCATCAATGTCGTCAAATGCGAAATCATTCCTATATCGAGGAAGCACAACCTCTCATTCTACCTCGTAGGTTGTGAAAAGTTTTGTTGAAGGCCCCAGATTCAAGAAAACGCCACTAAATCTCAAATTAAGCGTTTGTGAGCAACCTACAGATTCATAGAGACCTCAAGTTTCCTTAAACGAATACGTAATGGCATTGGTCAGAGCTAGCTTGAAAATAGCTTCATGTTCGGAGAATCCAGCACTTGAGTCGTGCTTTTTTTCTCCGTTATGTTTGAGCCATTCTAGAAAAGGGAAAGTCAACAATAAACCAACACACACTCTGTATAATGCAGTGCTCATCGGATATCTTCGAAGAATGTAGAGAAGATTTAAGAAATGAGTCATTGAATATTCATGTTGAATATTTTGCACTTGGGACATGTTGGTTTTCTCTTCTCCTTCATATTTACTTCTAAAAAATTTTGCTTTTAAATCAAACTTCAACTTGACTTAGATTTACATCAAAATATTTAATAATAATAAATTTAATAAATTTATTTATAGATTTACCTATTTTTTGTTAGTTCTTTTTTTTTAAAACGCACGGATCGAATTTTCCTGGTACCGATCATGACTTGGTGTTCTATGATCTCAACCTGCAATATCCTAGACCTCAGCCTATTTTTAAAGTTATACGTGATTTTCGTAATCTCGACTATGCCGAACTACAGAACGATTTAAAAAGAATTCCTTTCCAAACTATTTTTCATATAGATAATATTGATGCTAAGCTTGATTTCTTGAACCGCAATATTCTGCTACTGTTTGATAAACATGCTCCGTGTAGGACCGTTAGGATCACAAAAAGTCGTGTTATTAAATTGCTCATGTCTTTGAGAGATAAAGCTAAACAGAATTTTAGAAGAACTAAAAGGTTAGCTCATTGGAACTATTATAAAGAATTAAGGAATCTTACTACTCTGAGTGTTAAGAACGAAAAAAAGGCTTACTTTAGATATGTTGCTAGGCAATTTCGCCCGAAAATCTTATGGAGAGCGTTGAAGGGGCTTAATGTCACGGGTAACAGAACTAGCTGTTTTCCTGAGGAGCTGTTACTGCTAGATGTTATTAATGATTATTTTTTAGACTCTCTGCCGCAATCACGCGGAGATAGTACATTGGAATCATTTTATAGTTGAGCCTGCGTGAACTATAGAGTCTCGTTTCAGCTTTGTTCCTGTTACTGAGGGTACAGTTCTTGGGTTCTTACTTAATATCAAGACTGATTCCGCTGGTTCCGATGATCTTAACATTACTATGATTCGTTTATGTTGCCCATATATAATTCCGTACCTTACTCATTTGATAAACGTGGCGTTGAATGAGAGTTATTTTCCAATTGCATGGAAAAATGCTGCGGTGATTCCTATTCCTAAAAACCCGAGCCATCCTCATTTGGTGACTTGCGGCCCATTAGCATCCTGCCAATTTTGTCTAAGGTTATGGAAAAGATTATCTGTAGTCAAATTAATAGTTGCTTAATTGATAACAATATTCTTCCTGCTACACAGTCGGGGTTTAGGACTGGTTATAGCTGTGAAACCGCTCTTCTTGGTATTATGGATGACATAGTTGGGGCCACCGATCGGGGTGAGATTACTACGCTTGTCTTACTGGATTACACTAGGGCTTTTGACACTATTTGTCACTCCATGATCGCGGCTAAACTTCATTATCTCGGCTTTGGTACTAAAGCCATTGATCTAATTAAAAGTTATTTGCATGATCGTTCGCAAGTAGTGAGAATTTCGTGTCGGACATCTGGCTCTCGACAAATTGAAAGTGGTGTACCCCAGGGTTCAATTCTGGGTCCACTCTTGTTCACAATCTATACTTTCGATTTTACTAGTCAGCTTAAGTTCTGTAAAGCCCACATGTACGCCGACGATACCCAGATCTACCATTCATTTGCTCCAGTTCGGTGTGGTACTGCTATTAAAGAAATTAATGATGACCTTGAAAAATTGCATTCAATATCAACTAAACATTCATTACATTTAAATCCGGATAAATCCGGAGTTTTATTATTTGGTAATAGGAACGACAGATCAAAATTACTACATGAAATTAACTGTGTTGTTGGAGGTACACGAGTGAGTATCTGCGACGAAGTTAGGAATCTAGGTGTATTGATGGACTCTTCTCTCAGATTTAGGCATCATATTTCCAATTGTGTTAAGAGGGCTTACTGTAGTCTGCGGTTGTTGTATCCACACAGATCTTATTTGAACTATAAAACGAAGATACACCTTTGTGATACTCTCGTACTGTCTCACTTTAATTTTTATTCTACCTTATACGGACCGTGTTTGGATAGTGAGACCTCTCTTAAAATACAACGAGTACAGAATTCATCTGTTAGATTCATTTGCAGTCTGCGTAAATATGACCATGTATCAGGTTGTTTTGCTCAGTTGCCCTGGTTAAACATGACTTACAGGCGTAGATTGCTCTCGTCATCTTTATATCATAAAGTCATTATTAATCGCCAGCCTGAATATTTGTACAAACGTGCCAATTTTCGATGTCAAATTCACAGCAGAAGCCTGCGTCATGGTGGTAAACTAATCACACCTCCACTTCATCGGACTACATTGTATGAACGAGGATTTTCATACAATATTTATAAAATTTATAACGGGATTCCTAATACATTTAAGAACTATAATTTGAGGAATTTTAAAAAACGTTTGAAGGAATATCTGCCTCTGACCGTGCGTTTATCTTTAGTGTGTGTTTTTTAAACTTTATTGTGTGGATTACGATCTCACCGACTTGAGTAATGCTATGTAAATTAATCTGCGGTGCATATCACAGAAACTAGATTTAAGTTAGATTTTAGGCAATTCTTTCGTTTTGTTACTTTCATTACAAGTCTAGGATTTGGTTTAAAAGCAGGGTTGCATCCTTGATGCGCATCTGAACCCCTCCTTGTGGTTCCTTCATTATGTAGCTATTTCATTCTTTTCATTAGTTATTATTATTATTATTTCTTGTATTATTAGTTTATTGTTATTTCATTTTATGCAATGCAATTGAAGGAATAAAGACTATTATTATTATTATTATTCTATCGACGAAGCAATAAAATTGGGTACTGAACATCGACGACATAGATCACATTCAATTGCGACCCTTCCTCTACATAAATTCATCAAGCACTATCATTTATCGTACATAATGTATACATACAAGTAACCAAACATCTACATTCGTACCCACATAGATGCACACAGGTCTTTTCACACATGAGCGCAACCAAACATAGAACACAGAGATATATTATGAACAGCATCATCATCATTACCACTTAAACGCGGACCTAGCATATATGGTAACCGGGCTTTATATACACTGTATACACATCGTCGTTGTACAGATAACATCTCGTAGCAATTCGTTCCAGTTAACAGCTTGCACATACGTATACACGGCGCAGAAATACAGAGGACCAGTATACACAGCAACCCATTTACAATCCTGCCTACTGTTACTGTTGCTGGTAGATGCCATTACTAATAACTGATATTTGATACATGGCATGTAATGCCATAGAAGCACCGTGGCAAATTTACCGTGCAAAACCTGTTTAAAGCCGTTTCACGATTTCCCCCTTTCTCCATAACGCTGGCTTTCGGTTAATGGGTGCGATGTATTGGAGATGAAGACTACGCAATGTGTAATTTTCTGATTACTGACGAATTAAAATTAAATTTTCTTTACATTGATGTCAACCTCATGTTATACCCACAAGAGAGACCTCGCTTAGTTCCACAAAGTGGACGTATTCAATACGTTGCATTTGTATAAATATAAACATCACACGAAACCGCTACCTCTAATAGAATAAAGCGGCTGGAAATGCGCTCAAAAAATTCTGTTAGAGTCTCAACTCCCTGGCATACGTTAATCAAAGTAGGAAGGCTTTTGGCGATGCGGTAACCGCACCACCGCCACCACACGAAACAACATCAACAATACATGGCTAATACGATGATATGATACGTGAAAGACCTCGTTTAACTAAGTACTTGTAATATGTATTTAGGTATTACATAGAGAGAGGTTCAAGTGTCGTCTATGTGTGCATATTCAGATACCTGTTAGGGGATGCGTGTGTAATGCCCGGATGTGCAAAATATCTAAAGCACAGAAACGAAGCTACGCGACAGAAGCTCCAATATATAGAATTATTAGAGAGTACAAGGCCCTAATGGACTTCTACTAGCTATAGTACGTTCCGAAACGAAGTAATCACATTACCGACCATAATTACTAACCCCTTTGAGAACGGAAATGCATCCATATCCTGTTGTGCATAGCGACAGGAGCGTTTCGTTCTATTCCTGTTAAATTTTCCTGTACTATCCGTCAATGTTGTCCATCCTTTTCTCGTCCTTTCAGCCTAGATTCATTATCGAATGTTTTATTTCGTATTTCTAATTCTCATGTGCAGGTTGTTGTAAAACTAATATCCATTGCTAGGTTACAAAAGGAAGTTTTTGTGCCACTATTATTAAACAATGATCAGAAATAATATTGCAGAGATATCTCTTCATAATTCATAATTGAAATGAACAGAATTTTTGTGAAAAGGAGGTCGAAAATTGGAAGTGGATAGTGAATATGAGCCTAAAGTCAAGCAACAGTCATCACTGTGGAAGACTCAACCTCCAGCTTAGACAAACACGTAATCGTTGTTCTTGTGGTTAGGATTTGGAACTATAGACGAAAATTAAGATTAATTCTACGAATTTGATGTTGGTCTTATCAGGTCAAGAAGTTGGAGATTGTAGTGGTGAACAAAATTCTGGTATCCTATAAATTTATTTTTAGCTTCGACTCAGGAAAAAAGGTCAACAATGGGAAGTAAAACAAGTACAAATTCTTGCCAAACATGTACAAGATCCTAATAAACCAGAGGCATTATGATCAGTGATTGTCCTTGCAAAAAATATCGAAGCAAAAACCCAGGAAGGGTTTTCGGCAATTGGAACGTATCCTACGACCTTTCCATGGTATGTAATTGCTCTTCTTGACCACTTTGCAACTGATTCTGAATCTTAGACCGATGGGATTTTTGCTGTGAATACAGATTAAGTTTAGTAGTTGCAGTTAAGTTGAAAGACACTTCACTAAACGGCAATAATTTTGTTCAATTTATTCTAAAAATACCTAAAAGCTTACTTCGGCTTTGACTGAACAAAAAATAGAGGCCATGGAGCTATGGGAATTTATCCACATCTCAATAATTTTAAATTTTAGAATAAGTGAGATGATTAAAAAATTGAACGAGTTCCCAACGATTTGAGTCAGCGGTAGGAGCTGGGAGAGGGTGGCTCTCATAGATGATGATGATGGTATCTACATTGTAGATTAAGAAAGAAGCCTTTGTAAATGTTGTATCAAATAGGAAACGGCGTCAGAACCTTGAACTTGTTTTATTTTTCTCTGCAACTAAAGTAGCAACTCTTTCAGAACAGAACAGAATATGTTAAGTGTTGACCATGGAAGCTGTCTCCTACACTAATGAAAGTATAAGTATAATAAATGCTATCGAAGGCTGCCACGACCCGATTTTCTATTTTTTAAGAGAGCTTCCGGGTTTCGACCGAACGTAATATATTATAGTGTTATTACCAGCCCCATTCTTGCCTGTTTAAACACATCAATTTTATTTTTCTTTATGTAGAACATCCATTTTCAGTGACAGCTCGGTAAGAACTGCATAACTATACATAAATCCAAACAACCTTAAATTAGTTCGATATTGTAATCATATATTTAATGGATTTTGAGTGACACAATGATACTAAATTCAAATTTGCACTCTTTGGAAAATTTACCCACCTATTTAATAATCAAGAAGAAAAACAGAGAAGAAAAAGTTAGATGTTAGTATGCACATCAACTTTTGAGCACTTCTGTAAGTAATGAAGTTTGGCCGAACCTGTATATATCAAAAAGGACGGTTATTAACAAAAGGATGTCTATGTCACCTACAGCATTAACCACTGCATACCAGACGGAAATACTAGAAAAAGAGACTGGAAAAACAACCTAAGGATCAGCGGCTTCATAACCTAACGAATAGCATAGCCAGGCGGCTCTAAAGACATAAGAATTCAATCAGAAAACCTCGAAACTAGCTTGGAACTGCCTGGAAAACCTAGACACCCTGGCCAAACACAACAAAATCACTTTGGTTCGGGTACCAGGGCATAAAGGCGTATCAGACAACGAAATAGCAAACAAGCTAGCAAGAAAGAGTTCTGAAACAACAGTCACTGAATATGAACCTGGCGATAACCAAGATCGCAGTGGCTGAGTGGATTAGAAAAATACACAACGCACACTGGAATAACTTTAAAGGGCCATGAAGACATTTAATAGCAGATGTGCTGGCTTTCGATTGTAGAGAATGCAATGAGAAAGAAGAGACAGCCTACCACATTGTCTATCAATGCACTGTATTGGAATGGCGGAGACTGCTAAGACCAAGGAACCTCACAAACTGCGGTTTTCCACATCCCAATTTCCTTTTCGATGAGTATTATAACGTTTTCTTCATTGGGAGTGGTTTTTGACGTCATTACTCGGTAACTTTCTGCAAGGAAAAATCTTTGCATAGGAGATGCGCACACATTTTTACTATTCGCTCTTTGTTCCATGTTGGTTTTTCGACCGACTTAAGTGACTTAACATAAAATGTCAAACCACAGTGAAATATCAACCGAATTCGCTCAAATTTTAAGGTTAAGTAGATGAAGGCTAGAACATTCATCTACCATCATTCACTCATAGATGTCGCTGTGCTAAAAACTTTGATGGAACCAGTCTCATCGCATCTATGACAGATTGTGTAATCCTTCTAGACTTATCACGTGTTAATGGTTCACGTTTATCCCGGTTGCCACTTGTGCAGCAACAGAATTTTGTCATTGTCACAAGTTTTACTTTTATAATGGATGGATATATTCCATGAGTTCCACTTACTTGTCTTCTGATTTCCGGGTTAAGTACACGACGATTCCGCGTAGGAAGAGTGAAATCAGTGGCGCTAATAAACTAAGCAAACACGTAATAATATATGTATACGTAATCAGTAATTATTGTCTGAAATAATATAACAAATATTTTGCTAAGAATCAAATATTAACATTACACTTCTGTAATAAAATACATAATTATATCTTTATTCCACTGTAATTATAGACACATGTATTCAAGACCTATTAACTATTAAGTAAAGATGTGTTTTCCCAAGATAAATCATACATTGTAATTAGAACCAATTAGACTATTATCACTGTAATACGTTCATTTTATTTACAACTCTAACGACGTATTAATTATGTAATATTTATATTTGAAACGGCCGCGAATGCTTGAGAAAATTCAACATACCAATCCGTGTATGCATACTAAGGCATTCTTAATTTGACCGGTAAATAAATACAGCATTTAAATATATTATGCAGAAATCCATCGACCATATTACAATATAGTAAATACGTTACATAACGATTTAATTGCAACAGGAACGAACTGCTGCCTTTAAATAAATAGGTGTGCAAATGCCTATCGAGTTAAATGGCAAGGGAAGTGACTATAGTTGTTAGAAACGATAACTTTACTAATTACCTCTTTCGTAATATTCATAAACAATCTAAAACATGAAACTTCTAATTAGCCCCCCAATCACAGCTCACTAAATGCATGTAACCTGATTAATTTATTCCGAAATTGCCCTAATGCGGTTGTTCACGGACAAAATGGCAACCGGAAAGGAAAAGACTTCCATCGGAAGTCGACGGCGAAATAGTACCAACCGAATGGACGGGTGAGAATATTTTCCAATCAGACGTGCATTTTGTTTTCTCTCATCAAGGTTTCACGCCCTCCTATGCAACCCAGTCGACGTGGGTAGCTGTGTTTATTCGTTCTCTCATTATTTATTTCTTCGTAATTAGATTCCGTACTTCCTGTGTTTAAGGGGGTGGAACCTTGGTCGGTCAAAATCGTCAATAATATCAACGCGATAGACGCTATGACAAAAGGGTAGATGGCGCGTAGGGTTTTGGCGTGGCGTCTGGTAGCAGGGAGCGCAGTAGGAAATCAATTCTGAAATTAAAGGATTTGGTGGTAATTGGATTTTAAATTTCCTGCGAGTGCCGCTAAATACTGTCCAGTTGAACGTAAATCACGTTCGAACGTTCCAAAGTAGAAATAATTTCAATTTGCTAAGAGTCGGCGATTTTGCACGGAATTAACTTTTAATGGTTTCGAACAACAGGTGTGTCTGTCCCACGCTACAATGATCTGTTATGTTGGAGAAGGGATTCGTTTCAGATAGGGATGGTAAAAATAGATTTCGTGCAATAAGAACGCGTCTTCTGCGACAATATGAGACTAGATCATGAATTGAATTTGAATTTTTTATCTCCAGTGAAACATAAAATATTTTAAACAAAATGCAGTTCTTTAGTAAATCAGAAGCCAACCTTTACAAGAACCTCGTTTAGTTTCTCAGTACATTCTTCTAACGGTTTATAAAATATTTATATGATCTCTTTAGTCAGGATCAATATCTGGGGGGCTTGTATTCGAACAGTCATGCCACCCTCAATTAGTTAAAATTTTCTCGTGAAAGTTTTCAACATGTTTTCTGCTTGACATTTTTGTGCTGTAGCCCACATGGCGTATTCAAATCAGCAAACATTTCCAAAAGATCATGAAAAACGTATTCAGCGGTTTTCTTTTTTAATGAATGTATTTGATAAATTTAAAATCGTCATCCGGGCGAGTCTGTAGATCGGTAAACTTAGCCTTGTGAGCCATGATTATAGATTACTCTTTGTAGACTCTAATAATAACCGCTACAGACAATCTGATAATCCAAATTCGCCATCACTACTGCTCTAGATTACCACATAACCTCACATTCACGTTAAGGTAGTCGTCAATTTCTTGCTAACATTTTTTATTAAGTTTCTGCTGTTTTTTGTTAGATTTCAATAGAACTGTTTTTTTTTCAAACAAAAAAAGAGAAAAATGGAGGAGCAAAAGTCGTTCATTTTGAAAGCTCATTATCGAAGTGGTGTCCGTAATAAGGATGGTCATACTTCTTGGGAACGTTGGCCAATTTAAACGAATTTAAAATCGTCGAGAAATTCAACTTATCTTCATTGTTGTTGGCTCACCCTGTAGATCAATGTCTATCGTCTTCATCAGAGGCATCTTTAACGATATATTGGAGTTAGGGGGTGAGGACGGATTGGGTTGGTTTCGGTGGGGGTTGGGAGTATTGAATTCATTTAGAAGTAGAATATTATTTGTAAGATGAAAAGCGTCATAACCGAATATCTGATAAATTAATGGTACAGTTAACAGAGCCCCCGTTATAGTACAGTCCTCAACAGAAATTTTAAAAATTATTATTTTTGTCATTAACAGGAACTTCGTACAAAGTTTCCATAACCAACTGAACTAGCACGACTCAAAAAGGAAACTCCATAATAGCATAATCAAACTTTTGCAAACTTGAAATTTATTATCATATTGTAACACATGAAAGGATTCATTTCAAGACTTCTATGAATCCTTTTAACTGTAGATTTGTGTGTTGCTGTGTGGTAATAAGAATTAGCATTAAATTTCAGAAATGTAATGTGCGCATGCAACATGACTAATCATGAATTTGCAGTTTATATTGAAATAAATTTCAATTCCTAAAGTATTTCCACTTTTAGATCAATGAAAACCAAAATATTTATTGGCTTGCTGGTGATGTAAAGTGTAAACCAGAAAATGATTCAAAATTAGTAGACCGCATCCTCAAACTATTTCTTTCCAAGCTGTCCAAGACTTCAGATGTTATCCCAATTAAAAAAAAAAAAACAGATGAAGCAAGAAAGACCTGGACAATCACAAGGCAATTTCGCTAAAATGAGATGTTGGTAAAATCTTTGAATATCCATTTCTATCTAAACTAAACTTATATCCGAAGAAACAGAAGTTTAGCATGAAAACCAGTAGGTATTCTGACGAAACAGATCTCCAACAATGGCTCTAATATCATTTTATAACATTAGAGAGTAGAAGAGATAGAGAAGACGTACGCGACCTTATCTGTTTAGCTCATCTTTTGATTTGTACCTCACAGCATACCACAAGGAGCTGCACATCAAGGTATACTTTGACATATTTTTTTATGCGTGGTAGGTGCTTAGTTGCAGTGACTCCGTAAGCTGTATCGCTTGTCTGGCTATCACTGCACCTCTCGTGGTGTAGTTTTTGTGTGCCTAATTGTGCTCTAATGGTTTTGTGACAACATCATACTACAATTTTATAATAAGCCGCTGTTAATCACTTTGCTCCCAATAGGGCATAGTAAGTCGATCCGGATTTTAATTCTCCGAGAAAAATGTTACCGTCCCTTCGGATAATTGAAGCCCGACCCCTATCATTTCGCCACAACGATAGTCGGCTATCGACTCGTTTCTAAGGTCTACTATTCTGAAATCCCATCAAGAGTCTGTTGGGACGCTGTTGGTACCAAACGTGGGGCTCCAAGATTTTGAGATCAATAGAACATATCCTACCGATTAAGCTTAACGGCAGGCAGATAGATTTGACAGCATTGTAGTAAGGTCGTCTCTTCGTTGTAGTCTTCAACTTATTTATTCCACTTATCAAGTTAAGGATCACATGATAACAACACGAACAAAATTAGAACTTGCAAAACTGATTATTGAAATAAAAAAAATATTGAAATATACGTTGTGATGAATCGACCTATTTCTTTTCTATTCTGGCTCGATGTAATTATTTTAGTACTTTATTACATTCTAGATGGCAGCATCAAACTTTAATAGACACAGTGGATATATTTTTTTTATCCGACGAATACAAGCCCATATACATGCACATCTGAGATACCCATATTCGGTGTTCATTAAATAAACGCGTTGAATTAGTTATGACATGTATTAATGGCCGGACATATATCCTATTTATAATTTTTAAAAGTTTATTATTATGCCAGCCTACAGAATATAAATTACATTAACGAATCTCCTTCACGATTTTCATCCTGCCTTATACACGCATAACTGTTATTCCTTCCTTATTCATCGTTCGCTATTACCCTTTCAGCCCTCTCTATCTCCGATCGTTCCTTCTTTTTTAATTTTCCCTACTCGTAATAAGTAATATAATATTAATTAGTATTTCAGACGATGATGTTTCTCCGTCTCTCTTCGAGCGATGTGGGCGTATTCTTTTGCTGCATCTAATTATTTATTGTGGATCTGTCATGCACCCACATTCCATTTCATTTTGCCTTTATTTTATATTCTCTTTCTTCAATCTCCTCTACGTTTGATTCGAACGTTCCCCTCGCGTCGTCGGTGCCCCACCGTTGTTGACGGCCACTTCACCTTCGACTAAATGATGAGGGTCCCTTTTCTTCTACGTCTGAGTCGCCAACGACGAATAAGTCGATTCTGCATACGGTATTGTAGGATATATTTGTTTAGCTTTAGTGTTGTTTTGTTTTAGTAAAAATAGAAAACAACAGAAATGAATTAAAAATAAATTTATTTTTGATAATTCTCTGCGCTTTTTTTAAACCTTAGTAGGAATTTTTAAAATTAAAATTATATTTGACAAAGCAGTCTCAGTGATTATCTTATGTTTAGAAAAAAAAGACAGCATTTTTCAAAACATGTTTTTTCACCATGGGAGTGAAGAAAAGCTTAGATTACTCGTTGGCAATAATTTTCAACGTCGTTTTAGTTATAATGTTTGATGTAGCCTACTTGAAGATCGCTTAATTGGGCCATTTTTTATCGATGACAGTTTTTTAATATTTCTATGTCGGTAAACACAGTTACTAGTGTTGTGTACACTACACAACACGTCTTCTGCGATGCTTGGGCTCCCCGTTAATCTTACAGGCCGAAATAATTGCCATCCAGACCCTGCAGATAAACGGAATTTTATCTGCCAGCCAAGCTGCCTTTACAGGCCCAGTACAGGTTGTCAGGATTGACTGCCATAAAGAGCTCAAAAAACTGGCAGAACATCATAGCATTGGGTGCCAAACCACTCTGGAATTAGAGGCAACGACATGGATGACAAGTTAGCAAGAGGTGCAGGCGAACGACCATTCACAGAACACACCAGAACCGACATGTGCCAGCATCAAAGCTTTTGCTTAGATCTGAACTCGCTGCTAGGTATTGCTCCTACTGAAATGAACTAGCTGGCGTGAGACTGTAAAAAAGAAGCAGCAAAAAGTTCACCGCAAGAGCACTGCACACTGAACAAGCACATGCATCGCATGGGCATAGTGAATTCTCCCCTCTATAGAAACTGTGGGAGTGTGGAGGCAACTCCAGTCAATCTCCTTGCTGACTAACTCTATGTTTTATGAATAGGACAGCAAGATCGCGAACGTTCGTAGTTAAAAATTAGAAAAATATGCCATTTTAAACGTCCTATCGCCAAATGTCGTAATTTCCAACAATTGTTTACACCACCAAGGTCGCAGAAGGCAATTTGCTGCAGATATGTTGAACGTGTGCACGATATTACGATATTTTAGACCTCTCAAGATAGTAAGACTGAAGAACGAAACGCAGGCACGTTGAAGAAAAGCTCTTGAGGTAAGTATCAATGTCCGCGGCTTATTCTCGCGGATATTCTTGGTTGTGACGTGTGTGACCTTTTGGAATAACCTGGTTCCAAAAGGTCACACACGTCACAACCAAGAATATCGTTGGCAAGCTGCAAAGGTTAGCATGTGTATGCATTACCGGAGCAATGGGAACCTGCCCAACCGCTGCCCTAGAGGTCATCCTAGACCTCACACCTCTACATCTAGTAGTGGAGGGAGTGGCCCGTGCGGCAGTGTACCGACTAGCCAGGGCACGGACGGGAGGGGACGAGACTTTATGCCAAGGAGCTTTGTCATCGATGGCGGGACTCTCCCCACTTTCGGATCTGCCAAGCGATGAAATGGTTAGGAAATACAGCTTCGAAAAGAACTTTTCAACGAAGTTGAGCAACAAGAGAGAGTGGGAAGGAGAATCCTCCACCTACTCCCTAAAAGCAAACACCATCAAACGGTACCCGGATGGGTCCAAAACTGAAAAAGGAACAGGTGTAGGGGTATTCGGGTCAGGAACCAAATACTCAGAGCCGATGGGAATATACCCCAGTGTCTTCCAGGCAGAGATTAATGCGATTGGAAGATGTGCTCAGGTGAATCTTGACAGGAACTATCGGAAGGAGAATATTGCAATCTTCTCCGACAGTCAGGCAGCCTTATTGGCGCTGAGTTCTAACACCATCAGCTCCAAGTTAGTTTGGGAATGCCGGGATAAACTAAACAACCTGGGCAAAGAAAACAAAGTTGCATTGTGCTGGGTACCAGGACACACTGGAATCAGTGGCAATGAGAAAGCTAATCTATTAGCAAAGGAGGCCGCCACAACATCGCTTGTGGGACCGGAACCATTCTGTGGAATAGGGATGAGCACCTATAAGAAAGAACTTAAAGACAGGGAAGAGGACGTCAGAGCTTCCCTCTGGCACAATCTTCCTGGTCTGAGACATTCCACGGTATTCCTTGCAAATTTCAACAAGCAGAAAGCAAAAACCATGCTAGAACTAAACAGGAACAGATTACGTATTCTCACAGGTTTCCTTACAGGGCATTGTCACCTCGGGGAGCACATGAAGAGAATAGGTCTGAAACAGGTTCTGCGGGGCGGTAGATGAAAGTCCGGAACACCTGATATCCAACTGCACAGAAATTGAAGAAATTCGCGCCAACTATCTTGGCAAAGGCGTTATAGACGAGGAAGAAATACCCTCTCTGAAACCATCACATCTGTTACAGTTTATTAAAGCTCTCAGGCTGGATGGGGAGCTGTGACTGCGGGCAAAACCCAGCAGCTTACACCTCATGTGAGGGGGCACAATAGACCCACGGTCGCGGTGCAACATCACCCTTATATCTAAATCTAAATCTAAGTATCAATGTCCGCGGCTTTTTTTTTCATCCAAAGTTAGTCGTTCCTTGCAAACCACTCTTGTGCTCCGTATGTGGCGTTTTGTGATCTGCAAGAAGTAGGTTTTGATCCATATCACGGTACAAGATGAACATGTTGCTTACAAACAGCTAATTTCTGCTTCTATTAATGGAGGATTTAATCATTGGGATATGATTGATATAAACTGCAAACAATACATGACTCAGTATAGAACCTCGCGGTACCCTTATCTGTATCCTTTACTATTGAGCAGAACCACCATTTCATGTTGCTACATGGAACATGTTTTCTAAATATGATTTCAGCAGATCTTGGGTCTTGTCTCGAATACCATGATGATGCAGCTTATCTAGCACAACAAACCAGCATTCCTGCTTCTCTGTTATAAAATTCTCTCAGAGTAATCTATCATTGTTGTTATTGAGTTCTGCCGTTTCTGTATCCATTGTGATTGTTAACCAAGATGTTGTGTTCAGTAATAAAATCTTATTCACGAATAGAGTCACAATTAGGATCGGTCAGTAGTTGTCACCCCCCTTCAGTATTAGAATCCCCTTCATTGATGCATTTGTTAAATAAAAACGCAAATGGTTCCGATATTACCGCTCCAATAGGCTCCAGAATGTCGATCCCCAGACCGTACACAGCTTCTGTTTTCTTCTTTTTCAAATCTGTTATTATTTTATAAATATTTTGGGGCTGGATTTTTTCCAAAAACCTGGAATATCTACTGCTAACATAGTGATGCCTTAGGAGACCACCGGAATCATTACACGGTCTCGGGATGGACCACGCTTATTAATACCTGCTGAGTATTACTCTCTTGTCTACTTTACAGCTGAGCAACTATTCTAATTTCAGAAAGCCAACGTCTTCTATTGCAATCTGGCCAAAGATTACTACGCAGAACCAAGGAAGGGCAACAAATTAGGTATCATTACAGTGAGTTAGTGATTTAGAGACTTTGCAAGAAATTTTTAATGTCCAATACATATAACCGATGAAATTCCATGTTAAATGGGGCAGCATTGGCACACAACAGTATAACACAAGTGACATAAAGTTGACGACCTCTCAAACTATTTCATTTTGTACCTGACGCATTTTTTATTAATAAATTAATCACCTTTTACAATTATTTTCCTCTTTTACACTCTCAGCATTTTCAGTTTAATTATCACTCTGTAATTATACTTTTCAGATTAGTAAACAAGTTTTTATTATTATTCCATAAAAATGTTCGATTCTTTAAATTCCAAATACTCAACAAAGAAAAAAACCTCAACATTATTAACGTAATCGAAAAATCAGATTCGTAAAGTTGCCGTTACCACTCGACACGACCTTTAAGATAGACGAAAACGAGAAAGAAGATTGCGATCACCCCCACCCCAACTCCAACACGCAGTTCGCGACATAATTCCGGGGTTTGTATAACCGGTCGCCGCACGAATTTTAAGGGTTGGCTGTCGCGACTTCAACTACTAATAACACGGATCCAAGGAGCCATGCTGATGAATTTTATGCAATGGCGTCCCACTTAGTTGAATTACAGCAATTTTAGGGAGACGAAATTGACGAGAAAGAAGACGACACTCTCGCGGAGGGTAGGGTTCCTTTTACCTTTAACCGCCAACCCCGTCCAAAAATTTCATCGTCATTCCCGCTCTTCGCTCACATCTTCACCCAATCTTTTCACTCTCTTCTACTAGCTAGCGAAATGTTGCCATCAACCAACCATCAACAGAAGATATTACTTCGAATTATCGCCGGTTATTAAAGGCGTCACAAGTAACGAGCCCCGTTCCCGTTGTTTATCCAGGGTTTCGTCCTTTTGTATCGGGTTTAATGTTAAACATTCTCCAAGCCAGCGGATGCAATAACATCAACGCAAAAGATGACTAAATACATCCAGTTTGGAGAAGGAAGGAGATATAAGCTGGAATCTAACGAAATTGGCGAGAAAGATGGAAACGGCATCCCTGTTTACATTATTACGTCTACCACGATTTTGCAACATCGCGCGTCAGTTACTCTTAATGTTCCGTGATTTAGGCGCGTGAATACCACCGCGCCACCTTTGACTTGATGCGATAATTACTTTATTAAATCGAGGTGTCGTGCTAGTCGCGAAAACTTGTCAAATTGTTTTCGAAACGCGTCGAAACGCCTTCATAAGGGGTTAGAGGTTATGAGCGATTGCCGCGAAACGAAATTAAACTTTAAGAGATCGCAGTTGCGATGAGGTAAGGGGGTGAAGGCGGAGGTAAAGGCGTGTAGTTACACGCGCCGGAGTTGAGCGAGTTTCGTGCTATAAACAACGGTTGCCTGTTAATTTTACCGTTTAGAGCTAAATGAATTTTAATCGTTAAAGGTTCGGTCTTAACTGGATTATGTGTGTATGAAGGTAAGGGGTTGTGCGGGTAGTAGTAATCCGGAAAATTCAAAACGGATTTATAGATGGTGGTATTGTATGGTGATGGTGTTAATAATAATAATAATTTGCTGGTGTGACGTAAATTGGGTATCGGTTTCTATGACAATGATTTGGAAAACCTATATTTTGTATTTCATCTGTCAACTGTCAATGTCAAGTAGAATTGGTACACATAGGAGGTCTCCCAACATTCATGGATGAGTCCTGTATTTACGCTTATATTAAAGGGTAGCAGGTAATGTCACCTTATTAGGATTCCATCCTTCCTATAGTCAAGTTCTTCCACACGAGCAGTCCCAAACTAGTTTCGCGGTTATCTGATAGGATGCTAATGTGTTTAGAGTCACTTGACTATCCGAGAGAATACGATTCAGCTAACTCTTGGGTCATTGTTCCAGTGCCCTTCGGCCACAAATTTTTAGTGTTAGTATTTTCGAGTGGTCTATGGGAAACCGGTTACTCCTCCAGAAAAGCAGAAAATGTGTCATATAATTCAATATTATTTATCATAAGATATGCTAACAGATTCACTAAGATTCCTGCCCTCACGCGAAGTGGATCAATCGCAAATATTTATGGCTTTCATAAAAATTGATTTTGTGGAATAGTAGGCTCCATTTGTCCTCTGTAACAAAGATAAGCAGTAAAAAGGATGAGACTGACGAGAGAGTGGGAGAGAGTAATAATAATTAATCATTGATAATGGTGCATTATACATGTTAACCTTATATAAGTATAAGAGGACAATAAACCGGATCCAAAGCAGCTAGAAATTTGACAATTAAGATATCTACAGATCAATAATGGTCCTCAGAAATGTGCGTTACGCAAGAACGTAGGAACAGGGATAAACAAAACTTTGATTAACCATAAGTTTAGTGATAATAATAATAGATCATCATAATAACACCAAAAACTGACAGCTGTAAACTGACAACTCTAAACTGACTCCCCTTTTATTTATGATCCCTCCGCCAACAGTCTATCGTCTCCTTATTGTGGGGATAGCATTCCTATATCTCGGCCATCCTGTACTTCATTCGTCTCGAATGTGTCGTCACCACTCGGTCTGCACCCATAATTTCATGTTATCCGCGGTAGAGGTGGTTTTCTTGGGTCCCTCTTTTCTAACGCGTATTTATCAGGTCCGATATTCTTTGTTACTTTGTAGGGTCCTAATATCTAGTAGGAATTTATAGCTGATTTTTGTCGTCTTACGCCTTTATTTTATCTTCTGCACTCGCTATTTTGCATTCATCGGTTCGTCTTCTACATTCGTTGTTTCGGCTTCTACTTGCCTTTTGATTCTATTACATCAATTTAATCATCTTCTAAGTCTATATCGTCGTTGCACGCAATTTTGTTTATTATCATCGTGTTTGTCTACAATTCCATTATCCACATACCGGTTGAGCCTCTAAAATTGTAGGGACAGTGATACACAAAACTCTGATCAACTATAAGTTTATTGACAATAATAATAGATCATCATAAAAACACCAAAAACTGAAAGATCTAAACTGACAACTCTAAACTGACTCTTCTTTTATTTATGTTCTCTTCGCCAACTGTCTGATGATGAGTTTTGATATTTAAACAAATAAATATTTAGACTTCAGCCGAATGGTTAAAAGGAAAACGCTGAGCTATGCCATTTGCTGTTCCTATGAACAAGCGGTAGGAACGCATTTCCAACTGTTACTTCTTTTTTACAAATATTGTAGGGTATTCGAGCAAAACTAGACATGAAACAAAGTATCTCAATATATGTATCATTTGTCTTTCCCCCATAATGACGAGTTGACTGTCTCTGTCTGTGACTGACTTCAGTCTTATGATATTTCGCCTCAGTTCTTTAATCAAAGGAATCTGAACAATATGATTTGCCATCTTCAATTTTCGAAATAGAAAGCTGAAATCGTGGAACTGGCACTGCAACCAATGGGACTTTCTAGATCCAGACACACAAAAAGTTCCTGTTTTCGATACATGGCAAATGCTTCTATCACAGAATATGTTTACATTATTTTACGTTGCAAAATAATAGATTTGATAAGTGGCCGCCATTTTGAATTTATTTGATTTTAAAATCCAAACACAAAAACTTTTCTATTTTTGGGCAGATCATTTTCAAAATCAACATCTACAGGGCCTTGAGACCTGCAAACTTAATTATGTCACTGGACTGGAAAGTGACCGCCGTTTTGAAGTTTCTTAGTTTTGAACCGACCGATTTTAAATTTTGTCACCCCCTTAGAAGAAGAATGTTTTATTAATTGTGTTAGACAGCATTCATAGTAAGTTTGAAGTAAATATTACCACAAAAGTATTATTTCCGATACAAACATCGCCAACTTTATAAAAAATATCTTCTTAAATGAAAGCTACAATATAAAATCATCATCAAATCACCAAATTTCACATTTCTTTCATTAGCGGTTTGGGCTGGATAATGATTTGATCCACAGGAGTGGCTATTTACTGAGTCCAGTAGAAACAGCTTAAAAGAAGCATTACTATATAATGGTAATATATTTCATGGCTTTTAATAATAATAATAATAGTGTTTTATTAGCCCAACAAAAAAAAATACAAATAAGTATGTATATAAATATAAAGGTACAAAAATATATAGACATCAAAACTGAAGATATACATGTAGGTACAGATTTGAGCTAATAGGCTCAAGATCAGCCGAGTGAGAGATCACACGACTGCTCCACATCTTGAGCCACACATGCAACATGGAAATAATACAATAAAATTACACAAAAAGAACATGAAATAATGAAAATAAAATATCAGAGAACTAGTATGAAGTAGTTGACAATTTTCGACAAGGCTTTCATCCACGACCTAAGGACAGAAAGTGCGCCTTTAACCCACGGCAGAATGACGGAATAGATAAACGTTTAAGAAATGTAGGAATAGAGTTATATAATTTTACAATGTTGTATCGGAAGGATCTTTTGAAACATTCTAGTTGATGTTGTGGAGGTGTCAACAGGCCCCTACTCCTAACATTAACGTTATGAACATCTGTTCGAAAAACAATCTGCTTGACACAATCAAATACAAGGACTATGAATGGCAATTTTGCCGTAATCTGAAAATTGTGACACTCCTGACATGTTTACAAGATGAATGCAGGAAATACCGTTGTTTTTTGTACCTATGGGGTAGGTGTGACACCGAAAATCATTATACAGTCAAGGAATGAGTTGCGAGGAAGTTAGGAATGAGCTTCGCATAAGTTAATTAGTTATTGAAAATTTGATTTTTCAAAAGAAAAAAAAATTCAAAGACGATTTTAAGCTATTTATTTAGTTTTTAAATGCTTGTTTCCTATTATAAAAAAGTTTAGAAATTTTAAACAAAATGAAAATTATGTGCAAGTGACTAACAACGAGTATATTCTTCGTGGGCTTCAATGACAGCTTGGCAATGTCTTTGGAAGCTTAATATGTTATGGGATTATTAAAGCTTTCTTGCCGAATCTGTTGCCAGAGTTGTGGAAGCAAATTTCTCAATTGGTCAATTGTTTGTGGTTGGTGATTCTGATAATCCAAAGCTCTCTGCAACTTATCCCTAGCATGCTCTATCGGATTTACATCAGGCGATAGAGCAGGTGTAGCTAAATGAAGAATTCTATTGATATCAATTGCATCCATAACTGCCATGGATCAGTGTGGACGAGCATTATCGTCCAAAAAAAGGAAACCAGGACCCGTAGTAGCATGAAAGAAACTCTGGCACAATGTTGTTGATCATCTGATTCAAGTATACTTCTGAATTCACGTTTCCCGGAATAACCAGCAAGTCGGTACGGCCATCAAAAAAGTCTAAAAGTCTAAAAATGACACTTTGGCTAACTTGAAAAACAGTTGCCGCGTCACTTTGTCGTTGACCATCCTGTAGCAAACCAATTGCATTGGGAATTAGCAACGAACAAAATTTTCATACCGAATTTGCACAATAACTCAACAAATTAACAAGTAAACCAAACAAATAATTGATTCGTTAGAACGCGTTTGAACAAGAAAACTTTTCACATATCACTACTTGCAATATATGTATGTAATTCTACATTTATTCGTATCGCATAGGTGTGATAACTACCAACTTTAATAAAGTGTCAAACATGGCAAACATTTAAAAATTAAAAAATTGAGCAGATTTTGAGATATATCCTTAACTTATGTGGAGCAATTTATTTCTAAAAAGGAAAAAATTCCGTTAGTGGTGCTCAATAAAATTATTTTTCCTACTCTATGACCTTATGAAGAATTTTGTAGAAATTCTAGATAAAGAAGGTCAACCCTTTAATCATTTTTGATACCAAACTGATATAAAGTTACTTCGTCTTCTGTTGAAGAAATTGTGTGAACGTGAGGTGTAGAATGTCGATTAAAATTCACATTTGACATTCCCAAATGGAACAGAGCTATCAAGATCACTAGAATCCATCGATAGGAGGCGATTACTGCTGGGGCCTCGTTAGGTAGAGTTTTATTAAACGCCAAACAAAAAAAAGCATCACCGTCACAGTCTACGATTATTTAAGAAGATTAAAGCTGCTCTTTGTTATAAGTCTGTCAGTAATGTTTTTGGACAGCACCACCACCCCAAAATTAGATAACTTCACTTACTTACGAACTACTAGATTCACATTCAGGTTCTGTGGATTTTGAACTGCAATGTATGTATTATTTTGATAATACTATTTTGTTAAAATCCATAATTATAACACGTCTGTACGCTGAATGTTCATGGTTAATAACCCCGCTGACGCGTTTTGATTAGCTTTCTCTGTTTTCTTTCTACGTCACGTACTGTTACATTAAATTAACCAAATAACGCCTATACATACACAAATTAGATATAATTACTTAATTATTATTAAAAATAAAATGGATTCGAAGAAAACCAACGCGCACTGTTTTAATGAATATTAAATTAACCATTATTATTATTAAATTATTTTGAGATGATTAAAATAATGAGAATGACTTGATGGAAACACGATAGCCGTAGATATAGACGAGTTAAAAATTTTTCACCCGGATAATTCTGTGAAACCGGAAAATTTATTACAACTTTTTATTTATCATTTTGTTGAAAATTCACGACAAAATAAGCAATTTATTTAGTTGTAAATGATATGGAAACAACAAAATGGAAATTTCGTACTTGTACACAACGTTTTAGCAATCGAGTTCTATGTAGAAATATGCATATGAAATAGGAATAATTTCAATTTGACTTCCTCGAACATCTTCGTATATAACGGCAAAGTCAACGTCCCTTGCCGGGAGACCTGAATTAAATAAATCAATTTCAGAGGATGTTGAACGTAGCCAGACTCAGATTCCCTGCTTCGAATATGATTGTGTCTCTACTACATCTAACGTTCCGTTTTACGATGTTTGTATACAGATCCGTACAGGGTAAACTTTTGACCACCCTATAGTTATTGGCCACATATTATAATTAATTAAATATTAAAATCTTGTCAATAAGACTGTTCCTGAAACAATTTTAATGGACTCTCTATTTGTACATCGTAAACATTAAATAGTCAATAAATGATAGCAGCAAAACAGTGTAATGATCCTAGAATGAGTGCTAAACTTTACGGAAAGTAAAGCCATCCTCTAGACTCCACATTTACTAAATATGCGGAAAAACTTGATAGATAATTGGCGAAAAGATTCCCATAGAAGATAAAACGATATCCAGGAGTCGGCAAAAATGTTTTTGGAACCTATACGTAGAGGCAATCTCTTTAGATACAGAAATTATGGAGATGCTAGATATAGGTCATTTCTGCAACAACACCTAAAGGTCACAGGTAGCTACACAAAAGGAACTCGGGCATGGTTTCAAAATATCGAAAAATATTTATATGAAATAGGGTCTGAAATCAAAATTACTGGACACAGGATGCCGATCTCTGTAAAGAGGTAGAAGCCTCAAACAAGCCAGCTGACATATTGAGTATCCAACTATACTACTAGTGACCATGCAGTTCTACTTCCGAGCCATGAGGAATGTGCCTCTAGTGGACCCGTATTCGAAAATATATCGCTTGTCTGGTACACAAACGGATTCAAGACAAACAAAGAGGTAGGGGTTGGCGTTCATGGTGCTAAGACCAAATTCAAAGTGCTAGTGTTATCTCCAACTGTTTTTCAACCGGAAATACACACCATAGACCTTTGCGTCCGGGAAAATCTAATAAAGAACCTGAAGGGCGCAAACATCCATATATGGTTCTATCTAAATTGGTTTTGAAAAATTTCGGATGAATGTGACGCAACTAGCCACAACAAACAGGGTATCCCGGTTGTAGGTATATACCTGGGCGCACCAATACCAAAGGAAATAATATGGCGGACGAATTTGCAAAAGAAGCCACTGACATGCATTTCATTGGACCGGAACCTTTCTTTGGCATTCGCAAAAGTCAGCTCGAGAAAGTTCAAGAATGGGAGACAAAAGGGGGCTTCCTCCTCGACAAACAGTAATAAAAAAACTATTTGATCTGAGTAAGTCAGAGCTAAAAACTGTTTTCGGCTGTTCTGACTGCCACTGCCCACTAAGATACCATCTTAAAAAGATGAGCAAAGTTAATCAAGACACGTGTCAATTCTGCGAATTGGGAGCTGAGACAAAAGTTTCAACATCTGGGACAGGCGACCTTAACATCTGAACTGATCAAAGCCTTGGCACAAATCTAGTCTTGAGAATCGTCAAGAACATTCGAATAGAATGGTACCGATGGGAGAGGGTAATCACAATAGATCAATAGGTCGCAGTGACGAGAGGTGCTTGTAACCTGAACGACCTAACAGCAATACAGAATTTGTAAATTTTGGTGAAGATAAAGAAAGTAACGCAGTTTACCATTTTGAAACGCTCGATTAGCAATCTTCAGAAATTTACTATGAAAAAAACAACCAGAAAAAGTTTTTAGAAACTACGACAAAAAAAAGGTTAACAGGGAAAGATGAAGACCAAAAGATGTTTAGGTTTCTAAACTGTACGATTGTGACTCTTTTCTAGCAACGAGATCTTCTTACTGGGGCATCGTGGAGAACACAATATGTTGGTCCAATGGTGGGGTTCGCAAATCGTAATCTTCCAGTAGGAGGTGGTGGTTTTCTGGGAGTCAACTTCTCAAGATATTAGACCAACACTTTTAACAGTAGCTACACCTCTTGCCAACACCATTGCATGCTTGCTCAATAAACAAAAGTCAAGATTTCTGTTGATTTCAGTATTGCTTACGAACCAGGGAATTCAAACGATAACACTCAGCACCCTGCTCTAGAAACTACTGAGCCTGTAGATTTAATGTTCTACAGACTAAATATCGAAATTATATATCGAAGTCGGTACCGTAGCAGTTGAAGAACACAACAGATGTAGTACAGGAAGAAAAAGAAATTAAAGACAGCAAGTACTCTCCTCCATATTTTAAAATACAGCTTTTATTTTAGTCTTTAAATAATCAATCTTTAATCCCTAATTTGTTTGAGCCTTCTTGTAGGAGTTCTAAATTGAAGAGTTTGAAACAAGCTCGACCAAATGATGACCAAGAGATTATTTAAATAACTTGAAGTTTTGGTCATGTTCGACCATGGCAAGGAGTCGTCGTAGAAAATGGGCAGCGTCAGCAGCTATAAAATGTTGACATTTTAATCTTTATGGTCAGAGCCATGAAGGGATGCCAGCCATGTTTTAACCAGTATTTCTCGTAGCAACTGTCGAATTTGGAACTGATTCGGTTAATCTCGTTGCTAGTCTTGTAGTAGATCTTCAAGGGCAAGAATGGAGTTAATAAGAATATTGAAGTCTGAGCAAACTCTAGACTCTAGGTTTCTGTTTGCAGAAACTTCTAATCAAAATCTTAAAAACCAAAATGATTGCGGATTGTTTAGAGGTCAAAAAAATTGGTAAAAATGGAAATTCAGAATAAATTAAACGAGGCAATAAAATATGAAATCAAAGTTCACAACAACCAATGGCAATAGTTTATAAATTGACTGCATGTTCTACTAAATAATTAATGTTTAAATAATTTTATACGACGGGTATTAGTCTTCAGGGAATAACAACGGCAATTTGCCTACAGAATCAAAGAAGGGATATAAAAAGGAAGAAACAATTTGAATAAATAATTAAAACATGAGCGGTGTGTGGCAAATCGTATATGACTCTGGAACGAAATGAGCCGCAAAAGGAACGCGTTTATAAATGAAAATAAAGACGGACAATCTCATTTCTCTCCCCCGTTCTGTATCCCTATGCATACATCCATTTCAAATTGTTCGGTTCTCAAAAAAGTCTAGACGCCTAAATCCATTTGTGACAGAAACGGTACGATCGGAACAGCCCTGCTTTTGTGCCCCAGCCACGGCCGAGGAAAAAAAATTAATAAAGAAAAATAAACCGAAGAAAAAGGCTCCTCTATTTTTAAAATATAAATACAGATATACATATTACTTGCATATTTTAAGGACGATGGCATCAAGCGTATACAATATACTACATGGGTATCGGGTGAAACGCAGATGAGGATATCTTTTAAAAAGAGACGGGAAACGAATATAATATATAAGAACGGCTGCTGGAATATAATATGAAAAGGAAGAAAAGGAGGTATATATCTACATACATATATGTATGTATAGAATAAATAAAACTGCATATAATACGGCAGGTTTGTATGG
Source organism: Holotrichia oblita (assembly GCA_023690525.1). Classification (NCBI taxonomy): domain Eukaryota; kingdom Metazoa; phylum Arthropoda; class Insecta; order Coleoptera; family Scarabaeidae; genus Holotrichia; species Holotrichia oblita. The sequence goes on from CM043015.1 coordinate 13,446,077, forward strand.
ATGTAGAGAAGGAGTCTGGGATGCTCAGATTGTATTGCATATTTTAAGTTCAAACCCTGGGCACAATGACATCTGGATATAAATAATATAGAAATGGAAGGAACGATAAAAGGAGTAAGATATACATATATAGATATGTATATAGTGTAAATTGGTATGATACAGTCGGAGACACAAGTATAGTCTACCACAAAAGAATCACATTCTGCAGTTGCAACTACCAACTGAATTATTATCTAATTAAAACGCATTCTATTCAATAATGCTCAACCACTTACGGTAAGTGCAGGTTTTATTTTTCGTAAAACGCACCTGCCTCTTAAGATAAGAGCTAAATTTCAACTCGTGACATCTGCATCGAGATCCTTAAAATACAAAATTAAGTTGTAGATGCTAATTAAAAGTTGACGAAGCTAACACCTGTCAACACTTCGACGCTTCTGCTTTCTTTCCGTTCGGATACGCAACAAAACCATATATCCGGAATCTTTACGCGTCGACTGTACAAATAAACAATTATTAATAAATTGACGTTTCATATACGCGAACACGTTAACGTGCTGACATCTGGAGTACCGTATAGGGATCAATCATCTTTGAACACGGTTGGAATTGTATGTACTAGCGCAGCAATACAACACCGATCATTCTGACAATATGCACATGTATACATGGGTCTATCCATAATAGTTCGAACCATAGTTGTATTGTTCAAGACATATGAATGTAAAGGAGCCCACAATGGGGTTTATAAACGCGTCTACTTACAGGTTTCAATGCGTACGTGAGCATACATGTAAAGGGACCACCCTAGAGTACCAAAGCGCAAATTATCGATAGAATACCTCTTTACCTTTAGTGCTCTATAGTTGAAAGCAGACGACAAAGCTGCTGGAATACGAAGGTATGTATGTATATAGCCAGTATGTTTGGTAGGTGTATAAATAGTTAAGGTACACATTGGTAATTGCACGCTTTAATGGATGATGGTAGTACTAACAGCTAGATGTACCTTTCATATTATTACTACTTTAAAAAGTTCTGGATACGCCGGATACTTTATGTGTGGTGCTAATTAAATTTTTGTCGTTTAAAAGTTGTAAAATGTATTAAATGAGTTCCAGTTGACAATCTATTATATCTGTTTTATTGACAGAAGAACTGATAAGTAATGTATATGTCGTAGGCATACTGTAAAATCCGGCATATTATAAAATGCCTAGGTAGTTTGTAAAAAGCCGGCATATTGTACACGAAAGTGTTAGTTTACAATTTGACTAGAAAATGTCAGGCATTTCATAAAATGACGGGCATATTGTAAAATGGACATAATTTGTATGTAGTAAGACCGGCTGATGGCTAGGGAGGTTATAAAATAGCGGCAAATTTTGTTCCGATTTGCTTCCACGTGGTGATAACAATCGTAATCGTAATCGTAAATAATCGTATTGTTAAACGGTGTTTAAATTGTTCTAAAAATGGATCTAGAAAGCTGCAATCAGAATAGCAGTGTGGTAGAAGTGACAGATAATGAGAATTTATTAAAAGGGCTCTTTATAGACAAAATGAAGACTAGTTTTTTTCTACAGGAAAAAAAAAAAAAAAAAAAAAATAATAAAAAAATAATAATAATAATAATAATAATAATAATAATAATAATAATATCTCCAATCACAGATGAAAAAGGGAGGTACTGGATGGAACGGATGGCAGAACACGATATGGTAGTACATAATACTGGCCTGAGACCAACATTTGTCAGAGGAGATACGAAGTCCTATATTGACGTCACTATCTCCACGAATAAAATAGCGAAAAGCATAGCAGGGTGGGAGGTGATAGATACGGAAACCCTAACCGAGCACCAATATATATACTTTGAACTCAAAGGTCCAAAAGTAAGAAAGGCGATGGGCATGGTTAAAAGTACAGTCGACTGGGGAGCGTTTAAGGAAACCCTCAAAATTTTGGTGAATGATGAAGGAGATATGAACCATGAAACATGTAGTAAAGTAATATGGCAAGCATATAAAAATAGCAGACTGGGCAGAATGGAAAGTAACAGACAACCCTATTGGTGGACTGAGGCAATTGCAAGGAAAAGAGAGGAATGTATTAGTAACAGAAGAAAGCTAACGCGATTGAATGCGCAAACAGGAGAATGCATGATGTTGAAATTGTGCGAGAAGACTACCGGTCAGGGAGAAAAGAACTAGGTAAGCTCATCAAATTGTCAAAGAGGAGATGTTGGGAGCAGATATGCCAGGAGCTGGACAATGATATATGGGGTGGTGCTTATAAAATCATTCTGAAGAAATTTAAATACTTAACACCGTACGAACCCGGCATTGAAATTAAAAAGCAGATTGTCGCTGAACTCTTTCCTAGGAGTACTGACATATGGCAAATTGGACCGATAACGCCAAATGTTGAGCTGTTTACTGAGGAAGAACTAAAAAATGCAACTTATGTAATAAAATGTGGGAAGTCACCTGGGCCTGATATGATCCCGCCGGAAGCAGTTAAAATAGCTGCAGAGGTAGCGCCGCAAATGTTACTCAACACAATGAACAAACAGCTGGAGATCCAAGAATTCCCTGCAAAATGGAAAATGGCAAGAGTACTTTTAATCCAAAAAAGTGGAAAACCCCCTGAACTGGCTAGCTCGTATAGACCATTATGTTTGTTAAACACCTTGAGCAAGCTGTTGGAGACTCTGATTAAAAACAGACTTACTACAGAACTTGAGAAGAGAGGAGATCTACACTGGCATCAATATGGATTCCGGAAGGAGAGATCAACTACCCACGCTATACAAGCAGTGATTAAAATGACCCAAGAAAGACTGAATAAATGGAGCGTATTAGTAACGATCGATGTGAAGAATGCCTTTAATACAGCCTCGCACAAACTGATCCTAAGAGAGTTACGAGATAGAGGAATATCAGAATACCTGATTAGGTTTATATCTAACTACTTGACAGACAGGAAAATAATTATTGGAAAAGCAGAAACTGCTGAGATAAATATGGGAGTGCCACAGGGGTCGGTTTTGGGCCCCGTGCTGTGGAATGTGTTATACGACGGGGTGCTGAGTCTGGACTTGACTAGGGGGCTGAATGTATTGCCTTTGCGGACGATCTTGCACTTGTGGTGGGCGCCTGCGACCAGGAAACACTCATAGAGAACACAAATGTATGCTTAGACCAGATCAGTACATGGATGAGAGAGCATGAGCTAAGCTTGGCACCCGACAAATCAGAAGCCATCATAATGAAAGGAGGAAGAAAAAGAGATAAGGTGTTTTTTACTCTGGAGGGAGTGAAGCTAGTGCCCGCAAAAACAGCTAAATACTTGGGTGTAATGCTAGACGAAAGAGTATCATTCGGATCGCATGTGACGATGATGGTAAACAAAGCTGAAAAGAAGACGGCCAACCTAACAAGAATATTGCCGAATATAAACGGCCCTAGGAGCAGTAAAAGAATTATCTTGAGTAGCGCACTGCATAACATGGTCCTATATGCTGCACCAGTTTGGCATAAAGCGGTATACATACAGAAATACAGGAAAATAATGGAGCGGATGCAAAGAAGCATCCTCATGCGTGTAGTTTCGTCATATAACACGGCGTCCTTGATAGCCTTACAGGTGATTTCTGGTACGACACCTATCGATTTAATGGTACTTGAAAGGACCTATATCTCCAACCATTCGCAGGAAGATCGTAACCGGACTATAAAGACTGCCAAAGAAAAACTCTGGTTGAGTGGCAAAAGAGATGGGATGAAGAGATGGATAAAGCCCAGTGGACAAAACGTCTGATTAAAGACATCCGTGCCTGGATAACTTGCCAACATCGGAACGTCGACTACTATTTAACACAAGTATTAACGGCCCATGGCACCTTCCGGGCGTATGCGAAAAGGATAGGGAAAGATTCCGAGGACCAGTGTATCTATTGTAATTTGCTTGATACTGCAGAACACACCGCCTTTAACTGCGATCGATGGAAGGAAAACAGAAGAATAGCACAAGCAGGAATTGGGCATCATATAACCCCAGAAACATTAATCCCATTGATGATGGAGTCGATAGAGAATTGGCAAATCATACATAATATGATTTCATCAATTATGAAGTGTAAGGAAATCGACGAGAGAAAGAGACAGCAAACGGCACAGATGTAATGACTGATGGTGTACACAGTAGAGACGGAGGGAAACGGGAGTGACGATTGAGACAGTTGGCGGTGTGCGATGATATATCTCCAAATGGTTCCGCATACCGCTAAGAGTGTGATGTGAGGGGTTTTTAGTGAGTAGGCAGAAGTTCTGAGAGTCTCACACTGCCAAGCTGCGACAGATCCCAAGCGCTTGGCGTGCATCAAGCATTTTCCCCTGGCAAAAAAAAAAATATTTTATTTGCCCAACAGATATAAAATCCTTATTACGGGACAGACTAGAATACATCACGAAAACATATGTGATATGTATAAATATAAGTATACTTAATACTAAACTAAATTTAATAACTACTAACTGGTGATAGACAACAGAGAGATTAATTAGTTTCCTTATATGTAATTATAATTGCCAGTACAATGGAGGAGTAATGTTGGTAGAGAAGTGTAATTTATGTCTACATCCGCACATGCCAAACTATTATAAAGAGTACTTATTCTAGATACGGGAGATCCTAACATAATGTTAGTTCTTGATGGACTACAGTAAAAGATATTATTCGATCTAGAAAATTGTCTCGGAACTAAGAAATTCAATCTAGACAATATTTCAGGCAAGTCAATCATATTATGCAGTAGAGAATACAGAAATTTTAAGTCTGCTTGACATCTAGTTAGTAGTTCTAGGGGCTCAATATTAAACGTAGTTAAGAGACTTTACATGGCTGAAGCCGCGAGGTGGATATTCACCTGTGGAGCAAAAAGTTAAAGAGACATGTAAGGAGCACCATTTGTTAAAAAAAAACGATTTCATAAATATTGGCGGTACAGAACACTTAGTATTTAAACGAAAAAATGTAGATGATCCAACAATTTATATAGTAGGTACTGTTTGAAAAATATTTCGATATTTTACGTGATTGCCATAAGAACACGGGACATGGTGGGCGCGATAAAATGTTGCAGCAATTAAAAAATAAATGCAATATTCCCCGACGTGCTGTCGAAATTTTTGTTTCTTTGTGCAGAGAATGCAATTAGAAAAAATCACAGAATCGTAAAGACATGGTCGTCCGTCCGATTTTATCTTAAGATTTTAATACTCGTAGACAAGTGAATCTTATCGATCTGCAATCTTCTGCAGATGGCGAGTATAAATGTAAAAAAAATATGTACATCTGCGTCCTCTACGTACTAAACGTGCCGCTGAAGTTATATTGCAAAGTGATAACGGACGGGAGTTTACGGCATCAGTTATAGAGGAAATAATGGAATATTTGCCTGACTGCAGGATAGTTCACGGAAGACCGCGTCATCCACAGAGCCAAGGCAGCGTGGAGAAAAGCAACCAAGACGTAGAGAATATTCTGCGTGCTTGGATGGCCGATAGCAACTCCACTCACCGGTCATTTGGTTACTACTTTTTACAGTGGCCGAAAAATGCTTGTTCACATCGTATAATTGGAAGAACGAGGTATCGAGCAGTGTTTGGCAGGGATCCCAGAGTGATATTAAAGTCTACTAATTTGCCTGAATCATTTATTAAACAACTGCGTACTGAAGAGAATCTAACAAACATTTATAATAAAGACACACTAGAAGACGAAATCAAGAACAGTACCTAGTGAACAGAGACAGTTATCTGCAAAAGTAGAAATTTCACAAAAAATCTCAGCGGCAAACCAAATATAAAATGAAATGGACAGAAATGTAGAAAAGATTTGCAACGTATGCAGTGAAGAGGTTCTGGAAACATTTTTATGCCCAACCTGTAAAAATGGTGTACATCTTAAATGTTGTTATGTATCCAGTGGTTCGTCCCATACATCATCAAATATGGAATGCATCCATTGTAATACTGAGAAAAATATATCCAAAGAAAGGTCAACATCTTATATTGGACAGAAAAAAGCTGCACAAGAAATAACTGAAACTAGTAACAAAAAGTTTTGCAATTTAGAAGTCGGTACTCGGTACGGTCACAGTTAATGTTCCAAAGTTTGACACGGGTCCCTTGGATTCTCGAAACATTTTGGGTAAAGTAATTGAGATGAATAATGGTCTATACAAAATAGGAACTGATGGAGGAATTATAAAAAACCCTTGACAATCAATGTCCTTCGAATGCGACCGTGAGAAATTGTATTGCAAGCTTCAACAGGAGTCAATTTTTCATTCGAGATGACCACCGATCGGAAAAGCCAGTTTCTATATTCGTCGGATCGTTGAATTGGCCTAAAGTGCTATGTAAAGTGGCTACGAGAAAAATGTCCGCAAAATGAATCCCCAAATTTGTTTGGAAAAGTTCTGGCTTAAGTTTTTTGGGATTGCTATGATTGATTTTTGGATAAGGGTGGAGCAATAACTAGGAATTATCATTCAATGTTACTGATTCGGTCGGAAAGTGGTCCAAAGGTTTTTGCAGGATAATCCTCCTGCACCCAAATCGCATGTTGCCATGCAAACAATTCGTAATTTCGGGTTCGAATTTCTCGAACACCTCCCTTATTCACCAGATCTAGCTACTCCTAACTTCATTCTTGATAATTTGCAAAGACAGTTTGACAGCAAATGATGTATCCATCCCAGATTCATTTTGCTAATCCTTGTCTTTATTTTTGATTATCCTGCTTTCTTCCATAGATTTTCGTTGTTGACTGCTTTTTGCCAGTAGATCATAGTTCACATCCATAAAGTAAAAGTGCTTCGGCATTAACGCGTTAACATTCTAAGTGCGATCTTCATCAGATTTCTAGGAGCCACCGCCTCTATGCTCTCTGTCTACTTCGATATTTATTTCTGTTTTGTTCTTATTGATTGTGAGATTCACCTTTTCAGATAATCAACTGAGGTGAGTCTCTTTTTGAAAAGTCAGCACCTGTAAGCTAAATTTCAACAACGGTCTGTCTAAACGATCTTTTTTATTTTGTGTCCTTATTTTCAAAAATGTATCAATTACAATCATCAAACAATAGCGATGAAAGGATGCAAGTCTGACAGGTGTACTTCGTCTGTGTTGCAGAATTGTTAGTTTTTCACTAAGAACAGATCTCTTCCATACTTCTTCCTCAAGCTCTGTTTTAGTCGGTCCAATTTTTTTACCAAATTTTTACCATCACTCCACAACAACAACTCACATCAACTTGTTTAATCATCAATGGAAGTATTTTAAATTTAGTCTTCACATTAGGTCCCCAGGAGTGGCACACTTCTACATTTATACTACCAAAATATGTAAAATCTTCCACCACCCCTATGTTCTCACTTCTCTATTAAAATACTGTACTTATTCTCAATTTGGTGGCTGAATTTTTCGTGTACTTAACACTTTTTCCTTTTGGGAAAGTTTTCTCTAAAGGTCCACGCTCATTTCCTTTTTTTTAACAATGCTATAAGACCAACAAACTTCTCAGTGTTGGAAATACATTTGGACGTGTTTTCTTTTCGGTTGCAATAATAGCATTTCTGCAGTACTATCAACGTCTAACATCAGCATTTGCTTTCTGATTTGGCCAATTCCATATTTTTCAGTATTTATTTGCAGTCTCAAGTATTCTGCTGATCTAAAAGTATCTTCAGGTATAACCTTCAGATATAATAGACCACTAAACCTCTGATCTCGTAGAAAGTGAAGCAGTACCAACATACTCTAATGATTTTGGCATTCATATCGTTCCACACCAACAACATTGATTGGAGTTCTAATTTAAGTATTTGCCCCCGGCATTGGTGTTAGCTACAGTGAAACCGAGACTTCCACTATTGGAACAGTGTAAAAGATACTCATAACAGAGAGATAGTGACAGGCCGGCAGGTTTGGAGTTTAAATCTGCTCAAAAACGACGGGGGATGATCGGTATTTCAGTAGAGCTACCATTCGTTGCTGGGATCTAATTAACATAACCAACGCCAAGCTAATGCTGTAATAAAATAATGAAAACAGATTTACACATATGAAAAGTGCACAACAAGGGCCTTAGAGGTAGTTTTAACAATCAATACAATTTGGAAATCGCTGCAGTTGTACCCTTAACAATATGGAGCAAAGCAGTACCAAAATAATCTAATGTTCATACCTTGAAATCTCAAAAATGCATTCGAATATTGAACGCCAGCATCAGTGCTAGCAACAATGAATCCAAAACTTCCACTACTGAAACAATGTTAATAAAATACCCATAAGACACAGGTAGTGGTAATGGTAAGACTGACTAGCCAAAGTGCGGGGTTTAACATGCTCAGAGAGAACCGAGTGGTGCCTGGTATTCCGATCGAACTACTATTTGATGCTGAGACACCATTAACACAACCAACGACAAGCTAGTACTGTAAGTGCTGCAAGCAAAGGCTTTAGAAGTCGTCTTGGCAAGCAATGCAGTTTGAAAGTCGCTAGAGTTGCACCCACCACAAACATAAAGGCAGAATCCTGACTACTAGAGAAAAAGTCTTGTCTGTTTAAGACCTTACCTCCTGAATTTAGACCACATGCAACCACTACATCTCTAGCAGCACAGATGCTATGTTATGCAGATTTTTTTGTTGGTATTTCCAATAGACTATGTATTACTTGCTCTAAATTTCTTCTACAAAAATGCTTTCCATAATCGAAAGTGGTCGAAGTTTCAATCTTAATGGTTTTGATGAGTTTTTGATAAATATAGAATGTAGCCCTTCAAGCGTTTCAAAGATGTTTTAAAACCACACAAAAATAAAAGGATGTGGCACAGAACAGAAAACAATTTCGAATAATTAAAGAACAATCTCTTTAAAGCTCACATTACAAATCTTTCAAGGATTAGTCCACCATAGACGAACCCGATTAAACGATAAAGTATTCCTAACCAGTAAGACCTACGACTGTCGTCTAGTCCGCGTCGCTTACGCGGCAGACACGATTCGTTCGATAAATCTTCGCGGACGGTCTACGAAATCGTCTCCGCGCGATCCTTACGGTAGTCAAGAACACAGATATTACCGCTTCCATTCGACTACTATTTCCATTACTACGGCTGCTGGTAGCAACAGCCGATAAGTACATAATACACAGACGATCCGAGAGCACGTTTACAAATAATACAACGTCGGAGAATATGGAGAGGAGATAGCTACTTCCATTCTATTTGGACAAAATCCCGAAGACGACCAGGTGGTTAAGTGGGCGTGAAGATCACGTGTACCAACAAGGACGAACACCTACGCGATATTTTAAGAACGACTTGAGGCTGCGTTCTCGTCGCCGGAATCATGTGAATATGCGTGATGTAAGGAGGTTTTTTTTTCTTGTTACAGGTTTAGTGTTAGAAGCGTGTTTTAGATGTGTGGAAGTTTGAGTAAGGTGTGGTAGACTAGTGGAAGGAAGTAAAGATGAAACAAGTTAGATAATTACCGATACTTGATATTAGAATTGTCGAGACAAAGAGGCAGTTTGTCTATTAAATAACTACAAATTTGAAGTTGTAAGAATTTAATATGAATTGAAGAAGGCTTCTGTCAGTTTCTGCAGCTTCTGCCAAGGTTTGCACATCTACTACTAGAGACTTGCAGAGTGACCTTAGAAGAGCAATAGCAATTCAAGTTTCTACAGAAACAATACGAAAAAAGTTGCGGGAACATAATCTTAGATCGAAGACACCAATCCGAAATTGACGACTGGCTTTGGCTCTAAAAGAAACCGATTGGCGTTCGCTCAATACCATGTAGATTAAGAAATGGAGCTGTGGTCCTCAGTGCTTTTCAACGATGAGTCAAGATTTCGGTTAACACGTCGTGATGGACGTCTTCGAATTTGGGCACGTACAAGCGAACACCATCAGGAAGTGGACAAGTTTGGAAGAGGATCTGACATGGTGTGGGCTGGAATCCCATTTCATATTTGTACAGCTCTTGTTCATACACTTGGGCGAATGAATGATGCCCGATATATTGATGAAATACTTACGAATAGATCATAGATTTCTGTCCCAGCACAATAATGCAAGACTACATGCAGCAGGTCAAACAAGACTATTTCTGGAAGAACATCAAAGTTCTGGATTAGTCACCTCTTAACCCAGATCTAAATTCGATCAAGCATTTATGGGATGAGCTGGATCGGAAGCTCAGGAGTCGAATTTACGACTCCTGAAACTCTTCCAGAGTTTCTGACAGCACTTCAAGAGGAATGAATTGCCATAGCCCAAGAGGACATGCAGAGGTGCCGAGCAGTCGTTCAATCCCGTGGAGTTTCATAAAACCAACGAAAGATTTAATCTTTAATTAAATGCTGTTTTATTTGACCTATAAGAGGAAATATATCTGGGATTAAAAGATAAGCACTTACAGATTATAAAATAAATTAATGTAACATTTTAATTAATTAAATTTTGCTGCACACAAGTACACCAGTACCATTCAAGGGTTCAGATTTAGAAACAATCACTTCTCTATAATTAATTTGATCGCTAAATAAATATATTTATTAGCCCAGACAATATTATAATTCCGAAAATCATTATAGAACAGGGGCCGTTTCGACAATATCCAACAAAGGATTTCAAAGGCCAATTATTTATTTAACTAATTGCCGTCTAATTGGATGGATCATTTACGGAGCAATTAATTTTATATTTTATATTGTTATTTATAAAATACGTAAGCCCGAAATACTGTACGGCCATCGTCGAATAAATCGGTCGCATCATCACGAATGACTGGACCGGAGCGAACATCATAGAGACGGCCTTGAACACGCGATATCGCTTCATTTGCCTCCTATTATATTAATTTGTAATTAATTTGTTACGAGCATTTTACGAATACGGTGTGTTAATTAGAACATTTTGTCTTTCTACGATGTTAATAATTAGGAGTGTCTTTTTGTATGTTCCTTAATTGTTGTAGATGTGAATTAATATACTTGTGTTTGTGTTTAAACCTGTTTGTATCAAATAAAATTATTGAATAATGTAATTAAAGAAACCAGTCAGACAAGTTAACGTGTACAATGTTTTATTACACTTAACGTAAAATTTTCGAAATCAAATCAAATCAATATTGCTGTCAGATTTTTTAAAGAATTACTACTCGCAACATAACCTTGAATTACTAGAATTTCATCAAACATAAAATTAGCTCAGAGAAAACTGTCAGACTGCGTGTGTGTGAACTAACGTTTTGCTTTTTCGAAGAGCAGAGATCGCGTGATGGTTTAATTATATGCCAGGCAAAGATCGTGTTGCAATAATGCAACATTGGATACGATCCGCGTGTGCATGTCATTTAGTGGAGTAAGCTGGTATTATGGAAGTCATATCGAACTGTCACTTTTACCACACGGGCCACGTCTGCGTCTGGTACAAGAAGGATGTGCATGAAACGCAATCGTGCCTGAAGGCATGCGAGAATATAGAGGGAGGAATTGATTCTTGCGAATTTAATGCAAATTTAGTGGATATTAATGTGCACTTTACTGTGTGGTCTGTTCTAGAGGATGTTCCACTAAGTCTGACTTCAAATTTTTGATAGCGCCTCAATTTTGTACGTTGCTGTACTTCTTACCAACCATTTTTTTGTATCTGTGACTGGTCACAGATTTTTAAACAAATTAAATTTTAAAATCAAAATCGTGAAAGTTTTAAAGCTGCACAGATAAACAGGAAATGTCGTCTAAGATTGTACTCGTAACTCGATAAATATGTCGAACACGTGGAAAAGTAATTTTTATAACCAAAAAAAATGTTGAGAGAAAATTGCCACAAGACCAAAACCAATTCATATTTTTATAACCAAAAAGAATATTTAAAATAACAGGGTCATCTGATTGAGCAGCAGTTGAAGACGCTGCCTCGAAATATGTAGGTTTCCCACCCTCTACATTCGCCACTTTTTTTTAGAGGGTCGAGCTTCTAAAGGGTTCTTGTAAATTTCATTCTAATTTTTTTTCCAAAGATTTAGTCTTCTACCATGCATTCAATGGTTCAATTCAGAAAAAGAAAACTTAGCTAGCGACCCATAACTCCCTTTATGGGTAGAGCAGTTTCATCAGTTTTCAAAATTTTGACCTGCAAAAAACATGGGGGGTGGGCTGCAAAATTTTGTTTTTGTCTCACACTCGGGTACGTATTATATTAAACGGTATTCACCTCAACGATGTCCCTTCATATAATCTGTAGGGCTCCAGTCCGGCTCCGTGAGCGACCAGCAGGTTTGCTGAAGTCGGGGTCCTATTGTCGCCTTGATTGCCAGTGTTGCTACGAAGTTCTTTATGGGGGGTGGGAGGGAGGATGGTATGTAATTGGACATTCCCGACTTACTATTGTACTCCGGTTATTATCCTGAGCATTTGATTTTGAAGGATCCCAAGTTGGAACACGACAAAGCCCCATATGTCTCTTAACTGAACGGAGTAATGTTGTGCAATAACATCTTCAATTTGAGTGTTATAGAGCTCTTGAGCATAGTAGAGGAAGCAACGGGGATCTAGCAGACCGTAATTACTTGGTGGTCCTCTAAATATGTTAGCCTCTGGCGCAAAGTAGCTCCGAAATACAAAACTGACTTGCTCCATGGCAATCTAAAGTCACCCCATAAAGGTGTTGTGGTGGGGCAGTTTTTTTTTGTGTACACATTTTGGTTACACATTTACTTTAGCCTGAGCCTTCACCTCAACCCTTTACCACAAATGATTCACAAAATAATTCAGAAAAAAGACTTGAGTACCATCTCTTTTTTTTTAATTTGAACTTTTGAGTTCTTCCAGGTTCTTCTAGGTTTAGTAGGGAACTAGATTTATTTGGTAGAATGTTAGGACTTTGAAACGATGTAGAAGAAACTTAAAATGAGCTGGAAGAACCCTGAACAGATTTTGAAAACTGATTAAGGCGGGGGTTGGCGAAATTTTATTTGTCTTAAATATTTTATTAATATCCTATGATACATAGAAATCTAAAACTTCAGAATGGTCTTTAGAATAATATGGAACATTCGTCCAAATGTCAAAGTTTATTTGGAAATCTTAATGTTCTCGAGAGAATTGTTTCTTTTACTTCTTTTAGCGAATTTTTAATATTAGGCTGCCGAAACCAGAGACCTAAGAAAAGACTTGTGTCTCAAATGAAACATTTCACACTGCATAACAGGTTCTAAATCGAACAAAATCGACAATATTACAATGTGGATAATGACCGTAAGAGAAAGGATATTTCACACAAACATTTCCCGGAACGATTCAGTTAAAAATTCAAAACAAATTAACGTACAAATTTGTTGAAAACAAGAAAACGCGTTAATTTATCTATTTGATATTTAAATATTGTCTCGTTTTAATTGAACGAGCTGCAATCGTTTTCACGCTTGAATAAAACAACAATCCGTATCCGTCCTTTTATCAGACCACCCACCCCATCATCGCTCCAATTATTAAATTTAAATATTTTACACATAGAGTGCGAATAAAATCCATATATCCACTACACAATTACCGAACATGAAACGTTCTTTTTTAATTTTTAAGCTTCAAAATGGGAAACGCTGAGCTCTAGTATTATTTTATTAATAAGATTGTAATGCTCTTTTTTAATTGTTGTTTGTCTAATTACACATAAATATGTTCTCTTGGAAATCGTATTAATCGTATCGTTATACTAATCTGCGCTGTATATTTATTTATATACGTATAATTACGTAAATGTCAATAAAATATGCGGCTTTTATCAGATAATTACCGAAGCTTTTAATTTTATACATGTTCTTGCCGAAATATCAGCGTGTATTTTCGAGCAATTAAGTTAGTTTTATCGGTGTACAAATTAATAAAACGCGTCGTGTTAAATAATTTAATATTACTAAGCAGATATGTACAGTCTGTCAGAGAAGAAGCTGACCGAGTTATCTTGCACAAATTTTCATCATTCAATAAATGAAGCAAACATCAAATGTTAAGGTTAGACAATCCAAAAATGGAGAAATGTGTAATAGAAGCAGAAATAGGAGAGGTTGGAAAGGTTAGGAACGTAAAGGTCATCAAGAATCCATTCTTCAAGTTGTTGATCCAGTAGAGTTAACTATTAAGAAAAGATTCAAGAAACATGTAGTTGAGTCGATAAGATTGGCTGACTGATAGTACGAGTTCATCAGACGAATGCTTAAACCTACTAAGAAATGCAATTTAAATCGAGCATTCCGATACATCTCTCGAGTTGCAAAAGCATGCATCGATAAAGGCTTGAAAGAAAATTTAGCTGTGGAATTACCAACGTGCTTCTCAAGGACAACTCTGGCATCGTTATAAGACGTCGATATTGCGCTCAAAAGATCGACTCAATTACTACTCTCAAAAGATATATATGCAATGAGAGCTGCAACAGTAGCCCTGACACACAATGTAGGTTAGGAAGTCGCTGCAGCTACACCCATCGAAAACAAAATCAGCAATGTTTCTTTAATCCAAAACATCATGCATCAGGAAAGCCAACTTGATCGTTGAAATTCTAATTTAAAGCTAGCGCTTTCTTAAATTAACAACAAGAATTCTGCAATTACATCTAAGTTAAAACTGGTCATACGGGATTGTACGAAGTTGTGTAAAATGCCATAATTTTGCTCTATTTCTTTTTAGATCTTGAATAAAAAGTTTTTAATTCAATTTTTTCGCTAACAGGCATCCCCAAACACGTTTGTTACCTGCACAGAAAAGATCTAGCAATTGTCACCAAGTGGATGTGCAAGAAGGATGTGCAATAGCATCTATGATACTGACGTGTCATATTATTATCATTAAAGATATGCAATGTTTTCCAAAGCCAGCTTATTTTTTAATGGTATTATTACCTGACTCGTTTGTATCTTCATACTTGCTAATTTATTTTGTTGCGATAACTTGGAAACAAAGAGACAAAGCGACCTCTAGTTTATCAGTTTCAAACTAGTGGATATAGCATATAAATGCTGTTTAAAGTCCAAACAATTCCCTTTCAAACGAGTCCAAAATTACTCAGATAGGTTGAGTAGTAACGGAAATATTAAACTTTAAACATCGACAAATAGATGGTCTTCCCCCTCCCTGATTACGACAGATACGAAAAAGTGTCGCTAAAGAAAGATGTTTGGTATTAAATGAGCTTTCAAGTGATGATATCAAAGTTACAACTCATTCTGCGATTTTCTGAGATAATAAGAATTTCAGATTTGAACATAGCAGTTACGCCCTCTAGTGGTAAAATCTGGAACTTGAAAATAATTTCCAGAAACGTCTCTTGGTCACGTTTGCTATCAATATTTTGTCACGCACAACCTAGGACAAATGCTTTCCTAGATACAGTCGCTTTCCTCTCTTAGTGGCGGTAACTATCCATAACGCAGATGCTGACGCGAGTTTTGATAGACGTACTGTTCAGAAATATTTTAAGCTGCTCTCTGATGTGCTCTACAATCATAGGATTCTTGTCGAACGTATTTATAATGTGGACGAAACCGGTATAACCGGTCCAAATGTCTTATCACTGCATGGAAAAAAACAAGTTGGCTATATATTTTCAGCAGAACGTGGTGTTCTTATTACAGTTTCAATCTGCATGAACGCCACTGGAGTGTTTATGTTGCCAGCATTTATTTCCCTAAGGACAAGAGCAAAGCCGAAGGTTTTGGACGATGTTCCTTGAAGGAGCATGGCACATTATCATTCAACAGGTTGGATGTAAGAAGAGAACTTTAAAGATTGGTCCTATAGGTTCCTCCAGAGAGAAACCCGTTCTTTTGCTCTTGGACGGTCATTCAACTCATACTAAATAATTGAACGTCATTGAAAAAGTCAGAGCCAACAACGTTATACTGCTATGCTTTCCATCGCACACTACCCACAGATTGCAGTTACTAGTAGGGGAAAGAGGGAAGGGTTGACGTAGCGGGAGGGAGGGGGGAGCAACTGAAATGCCACACGTACTCCTTAGAGATGAACAGGAGAGGAACCAGAGGACAATTGGTATTAATGTATTATCATTTCCATGCACTTTAGCTACTAAGAACTAACTAACACAGATAAGAGCCAGCAGCAATAAACAACAATATAATGCTGCCCAGTCCTATATGTCTATCCCAGATGAAATGGCAGTCAACTGCTAGTCCCAGGTATTTATAATTATTGACAATAGCTATGTATGTATCGTAGATGCAATCAAGATCTTTTGATAGATGCGAGTTCATGGCGCCACTCAGCACATATTACTCTTTAGGCATCCAGAACGCCCTATTACTGCAAACCAAATAGGAAAGCTTTTTGGAAACGCAGTTAGTTAATCCTGATGCTTTTCCGGATTGGATGTATGAACTGGCTGAAACAAATGGACAGTGAAAATACTAATGACCAAAAATCCTAAAACACCACCCAGATCTCCACCAAGTGAGAGCCAATCAAACGATAAATTACCGTTGATGTTTCTACAACAATCCGATTTCCTCATGATCCGATAGCACTTCTTTTTGTTCATTCAATCACCAGAATATTTACAGTTACGCCAGAACGAATCATCCTCATTCCACACTCCGAAAGGGAAATTAATGCTGATGGCAAAAGGTGAAGTGAAACTGCTGTATTGTCTTCTACTCCACATAAAGAAAAACTAGAAAAATCAAAACAAGCACAGAGCAAAACACAAAAAAAACTACGAAAACGTAGTCTAGTGGAGGAGGCTTCAGCAAACTCGAATAAATAAAAATACAAAAACGTGGAAGGTGCCAAAAGATTATCAAAAAGATATTAAAAAGGGTAGAAAACAACAATCGCAGTTAGGAAAGAGAAGAGAGCAGTGATACGTCATGCATATAACATTAGCCAAACTCCGAATCAGATGATGGCTGGGTAAAATCTCAAAATTGCCAGTGTTGGGCCCACGAAGCTTGGGCTGGGGTAGATCAGGACGATGATAAAGAGTATTCATGCATTTTTGGCAAATAAAATGATTGGATCAAGAATGAACTTGAGCATATGTTCTGGACCAATCAGAAAATCTGCGCGAAAAAAATGTACAAATCTTAAAGTGCACCATGGAAGTGGTTTGATAAGTATTTGGGGCTGCTTCTTGCTTCCAGAATAGGAGAGTTAGTAAGAGCATTCGATTCATGCTCGATAATAATCTCAAGCATACATTTAAATACCTGAGGAATCTCACCAATTACAAGTAGATGAATAACATTTGAAAGTTATGACTTGGCCCCTCCAGTCTCTAGATCTAGATCCAATCAAACTCTTATGAAGTGAATAGGAATACACGAACACTGTACACACAAAAATGACTAGAAAAGAAGTAAACATTATTTTAAATCGTTTAGAAACGTTGCCTGTCAACTTTCGACGCAGTATGTGGATATCGGAAGAATGAGAAATGGTCATATTTTCTGTAGATAGACTGTATTAATTTTTATAATTATTAAATTATTATTTATTTGACTTGTTATATTCCGCCGCCTGTAATTGTTACATCATCATGTAGATTAGATACTAAATAGTCGTTTTTTATTACACAAGCTTAGCGAGGCAATAATAAAATCTGATATTATTTAATAAACGTAATAAAAATATAATAAGGCGGACATGGAGCGGCAATCAGAAAAGAACGGTTCTAGAACTAACGGTAAATCACATATCGGATTAAAATTTTATGATATTAGCGCAAAATTTTCTGCTATAATTTATGATATATTTAGAAGATTTGGGTCTAATATTGAGATGATGTCAAGCTAGCCATAAATTAGATTAAAAAATTAGAAAAAGTTAATCAAGTTATCTTACCCAAATGGTGTAGCTACAATAGTCGATCATTTGATTATTATCAACTCACCTGAAACACAAAAAATATTAATTAGTATTAGTTTGAGGTTAATCATAATGGAAGATAATACGAGTAGTACAAAATTTTAATTTCTTTCAATCATCACGTGACAAACAACCAACAAACTTTGGGAACAGGTACAGCATCACCGACCACCACCCCCTCTCCAATAATCAACATCATCTCCGCGTGGAAAAGGCGGCGGTAGACCGAGTGCGGTACGTCGGAACCTGGCGGTTGCTCTGACGGTTCGGTATTTCATCTTCAATTTTATTAATTATATTTAATTAAATTTTAATTGAAGCACACGTTGCGCGAGAATTAACGCGGACAGATGGGATCGTAGTCGTCGAACAGTTCGGAATTTAATTTAATTCCGTGCACCGGGGGTTCACCGTTCGCCTCGGCTGCGTTATAATTTTTTTTTTTTCCTCTGTACGCCGTGCACTACTCTACAGAGCGGTAGGGCGGCGGGCACGTACAATACCGGGAAAATATCGGATCAGCGAATTTTTTAGGCGATGACAAGTTCGAAATTCAAATTAATTTTTCCGCTATGCTCCCGTTACTTTAATGTTTTTAATCCGGAATAGGGAAAAAATGCTCCGGATCCGCTGGATGAATATATTTTTTAATTAATTGATTTAATTTGGAAATGAAAAGCGTTAAGGGGGCGAAAATTAAGTAAAACAGTTAAGGGTGGTACTGAAATACGCAGCAAGAAGCTGCTTTAACAATCTTGTAGGATTAAAGAAATTGTTATTTTTTATCTGTTTTCACTAAGATTAGCGGCTGTCCCCTGAAGGGCGATGGCACAGCGGCTACAAATGATACGACGTCACGGATTCCAGAGAGTAATAGAGAATTCTAGTCATAATAAAGTTGTAGAGGCGGCTTAGCATGAAGCAAAGTTGCGTTTTGTGTAACCTTTAAGAATGCAAACCCGCAAGAAGCTGTAAAAACTCTATGGATAGTTTTTGTTATATTTGCCGTCATGGTGCTGAGATCTCTTCTGTTGAGCTCCAGTAGAAATTTCACCTTGTTGGCTGAACAGATAATAAACCTTTCTAATTGTTTTGGAATGTTGGTCCGGTGTGACATTTTTTGTTCACTTTCCCATTGTTGGAGAAGAGCTCTTATATGGCTTTTGGTGAGACCACAGAATGACTCTGGTCCAATAAATCGGTATGCCGCGTCTATCTTTGCAAGATCAGCAGTTTCGTTGGCCTCACACCCTCAGTGATCTGGTACCCACATCAGTGTAATTGTGTTCTCAGGTTAGTTTAGACAGTTTAAAGTTAGATTAGACTCCAAAAGCCTTTAGATCTGACTGGCTGTCTGGGTCTATCCAACGTTGTCCAACGTTGATGTGGCGACGTGAACAGATTTTTCTAAATCATTCTCGCTTGGGTAGAGATCGGGACGTGGCCAAGACATGAGTTCTGCCTGTTTGCTGAGGTTGTTTTTAAACATCATTGTTGTTTTGGATCATTATCTTGCACAAATTTTTCTAAATCGCCAGTTTCATGGAAGCAGAAGCATCCCCAAACAAATATTAATTTTTTTTCTTTATTTCGAACACTTTAGATTTGGATTCGCCACTTCGTAACACATTTTTTTATTCATCAATTGTCCAGTTGGTATGTTCTCCAGTTCATTACAATCGTTTCTAGTGATTTCCCCATCGTACTGGTAGATGAACAATCCTCGGATGTCCTGGCTGAAGCACATGATGTCTGACATGTCAGCTAACTCAACTGGTCCTTCTTAGGAATTAGAAATCTTGGAACATGCCTCGAGATCTGTCAACTTAATACAGAAGGAATAAGCTGAATAAGACCGGTCTTACACATCCTAATGGAATGTCCCAATAGGGCGTACGGTGGACCTTTTGATGATTTTTGCTGGCAAATGGCGCTGCAATTAATTTGATTGAGTATCATGTCTAAAAACCCTACAATAAATAAATAGATAAATAAATCACCGTCGTAACAGTGGTTCTTTTCTTGCTATCCTATTGGTTAAATTTGCTTGTCGAAGACGTCACTCACGATGGCCCAAGACGATCATGGTCTGCAAGACTAGCAGTCTCCTCATAGCGCTGCAATATAAGACGCACTGCAGATTTGCTAATTTTCAATTTCTCAGTTATTGTACAGATCAAACGCTGCCCGGTTTGGAACAGATAGAGACTTACCGCGAGGCATTAGTCTGAATAAACATCGACGTACTACAGAGTGGTAGGTGACCAATGAACTAGAAACTTTCTTTAGAATTGAATGTGTCTAATTTCAATGCATTTCTTCATTAGTAAATAGTTCCACATTAAATCCACGTGAAATGGCAAAACACTTAATCGAGAGATAACCGGAGCAGGTGTGCAAGTATCTGGAAGAACATTACGTCGAGGTCTTTATGAAGCGAGCTTAAAATGCAGACATCCTGCCCAAATTAACTCCAAAAATGAAGAACGCATGATACGAATGGGCTAAACATCGTAGCAACTTCACTATACACGACTGGAAAAGGTGAGAACGCCGAAAAATGCCAGAATATAAAAACAAAAAAAATTACTATAATACGCGCTCATGGTATATTGTTGGAATTCACCCCGAATGCAATAAAAATAGACCAAGCATTAGAAGCAGACCACGTGGTTTCGACCTTCTAGGTCTTGTCAGCGCAACTATGAATGCAAGATCTAATTTCATCGCCCTTCACATCACAACTTTAACTATATAATACATCCGACAATGGACTCATTCCAACCAGCCCCTTAGCGCCCTTTAGTGGACAGGGTGGGAGGTAGCACAGGGTGAATTCCAACAATATACTGTCATGTAATGTCATTTCGATCATTTCCAACAAGATTTGTTAGATGAATTGAATTGTCAAAATTACACGTACACACACATGCTATTGCTATTTAGAAAAACTTAAAAAAAGGAGGTCAAGAAAAACAAGAGAAAAAAAACCGTTTTTTTGAAAGTTGATTGAAAAAATAGAAAGTCAGGTGAAAGAAAAAAGTTCTTTTTAAAAGAAGAAAGGAGGATCAATTCTCAAAAACGTTTCTCTTTCTCCGGTTTCTCTAATTCTCTAATGTCCTTTCTTTTTTTGTTCACTTTCAATCAAATCAATCCAAAGATTGATTTTGAAAAAATGACGGATGAGAGAATATAAAAAGGAAAGATTTTGGATAAAATTGAAAAGTGAGAAAAGGAAAAGAAGAAAGAAAAATAGACAAAAAGAAAAGAATCGAATCAAATATGACACTCAAATAATTATTAAGGTAAGAGAGGGTGGGTTTCAAAATTATTATTGTAAAGTGTTTAATATATGTTTTTCTTTTTATTTTATTTGACTTTAATATTGAACACTGCAATACTATGAGCGCCTATTATAGGCATTTTTTTTTTTGGTTTTTAAAGACTGGAAAAGGTATGTATTAAATAAAAAATTAATAATAATAATATCATAAACTTATTCTGTTGTCTTGTAAAACTGAAGGATTGTAGGATTTTCGTATCGAGAAAGGGATAAGCAAACCGTTGAAAAGAACTGACACTGAGTGTGAGCCTGCAACTTCAATGCTTCCAAATTCTTTTGCAAATTCCACGGATGAGGAAGATCCGAGCTGACGTATCTTCTTTCTAACGAACCACATCCCAGATAGATAGATAGATAGATAATTAAGTGAGATGGCTATGTGGCCTCTTGCTACTGCGACCTATAGGTCTATTGTAGCTTCCTATTATCTAGACAACCTGGTCTAGCTTAGCCTTTTTTATGAAGCTTTCCAGCCTTGCCGGGTTAGTCTTCATGTAGCTCGCCGCGTGTGGGTATGGTTCGCCAATGCACTCTAGCCTCAATCTGGCTAGTCCCTCGCATTGGCACAGAATGTGCTGCGAGGTCTCTTCATCATTCTGCACATGGTGTTTTCCGCCAGACCAAGGTTGCTCATATGCTTGTTGAGTCTGTTATGTCCTGTTAAAAGGCCTACAACTAGCCTGACCGTTCTCCTGCCTTTGTTCAGAAGGTCCTCGGTGTATTTAGGCATGAATTCTTTGATGAATTCTTTAGCCTGCCGCTGTCCTGGGGAGCTTTTCCAGCATTCGAGGGATTTACTTGCCGACCATTTCTCCATGGTTTTGGCTATCTCCCTTTGCGTGGTTCCACACGATGGTATAGGTCCATTGAGTGGCCTAGATGTTCCTTCTTTGGCCAGGGCATCAGCCTTCTCATTTCCTTTAATACCTTCGTGCCCCGAACCACATCCCATTACTGAATCAGATCTCAATAACTTGATACACAATAAATCGTTTACATTCCACTGAACATCCAAATCGTCTTTGGCAAATCTGTGGTGCCCTTAGGGTTATGTGCTTATTATTTGGACTGCCAAGTAGACTGGGTTTAATAAATATTGTCGTTCTTTGTGTCTGTCTATGGGATAGCCGAGCATTTCAGCAACATTACCAAATAAAAGAATGGCACCTACAGACCAACATTTTTCCTTGAAACCTCATTAAAAAAAGAAGACAAGATAAGCTTGTAAAGCTTTCTGATGCAAAAGTTTGCGAAGGAAGATTTGTTAATTTATAAATCGTAAGCTAAACCGTAGCTAATTGGCTATAAAACTAGAAAAAGGGACCCGAATGTCGCTCAAAGTTCATTTTTTGCAGTAACAATTGGATTACTTTCCTGCTTATTTATGAAAAATGACGAACAGGAGGAAAGATTCCATCAAGGAATTGCAGAAACGGGAAAGCGATATCAAGGCAGGCAGGAGCCCGTCATGATGGGAGATTATTGTTGATTCCTCATTAAAGAAGGTAACTGCAAAACTTTGATACGTCTGCAATTTCCCTTTGTATACAGTTGAGCGTTTTTGTATTCTTGATGTTAATTATCATTCTATCTTCATCAATTTTTATAATACTTATTAGAAAAATGTTTAAAATTGTTGGCTAGTGTTGTTTGCGCAGGGAACTGCAAATCTAAATTTAGAAATTAGAATCGGGAATCCTGGAAATTGCATAATTTCAACTGAAAGCCAGGCAGTAATACCACCGCTTTTACCGTAATCTGTGTACGTATATAGGGTTCAATAGATCTAATTAAATTAATATAATTCCTAACTCTATTCATCTTGGAATTGGTGTTTGTGTGTGCATGCAGATTTGGTTCAATAATTCGTGGGGTTTCCATCAGGCGATCCATCGTAATTTATTACCGGGGCCCCCGCAGTTACAGGCTCATTTTGTACTGAATGGTCAAATGAAGCCGTAGCCGTGGATTGAAGAATTGAACTGATTTTCTGCTTCCCTCTCCATTAGTATAAGTGATTTAATAATAACACTGTATTCATCTATATAATTTTGACAGATATTGAAATGTAGTATGAATACACTTCCCACCAAAATTATATTGTCAATATAAAACTTTGTCAACATCACGTGTAAATTTCAATTAATTTGCTCTAACTAACAATAGTAGTACAGCTCGCAGTAACCTATACACACGTATGTTGTACTATATATAGGGCGCAGTAATATATAACTGCACCATGGCTGGTAATGCCGGCAGGCGAAGCAGCTCACAACAATGGCGGGTAAGGAAGTATTCTGCGTTGGTATAACATAGATTCAATTAGTTTAATACATGCGGCGGTGCCGACGCATTAGTTACGTTGCTTCGTTAATTAGTTGATTAATTAAATGATTAATCAATTGATTGGTCTGCCGGGTTGCTGTAATTAGTTTTAATTGAAATCCCGAGTCATTAACATCCGACCGTATTCGGGCGGGCCGGGTCTCCACAACCTCTCTAGCGCGTCCCTTTAGTCCTTATACAGGAACGCGACGTGATAAGCTGTTCGCGAGAATTGTATCCGAAATTTATACCCGCCTCCTCTCGACGCCACTGCGTTGTAGAATGCGTTAGCGGATGCATGCGTTGGGCAATAACCGATAGAAGTTAGATGACAGTTTCCTCCACTCATACAATTGTTTTCTGGTACTATCTCTTCGAACTTTAAAAGAAGCTTTAGTGCCATATCCTACTCGTACGATTCCAAATTCTTTCTAAACAAGTAGAATTGGGACTAAAATGAAACCCTGAGGGACTCCAGGAATTATTCCCGAAATAGTGGAAGACCGTTTTCATTGATGCTCATTGAAGCTAGTAACTGCTCGTTTATTGAGATAGAAACGAAAAAATTTCTGAGTAACTTTGTACATCTTCAGTGCCTACAATTTAGACAATAGAATGAAGTATTCAATAAGATCAAAGATACAATATCTGTTGCCTTGGCCGTAAGTTGAAACTTAGCGTCATTTATATCGGTTAACTATAATTTATTCAAAGTAAAATTAAATGTAGATGGCTGTCGGTGACTAAGGCAGAGTTTTGGCTACTTCTTCAGTAATTTGCGAAGTACTTGTCGTTCAAAATGCTTACTGAGATTCCAATTTTAACCATAGCTTCTTAAAGTTCTAGTAACAAAGGATTGAAGCCATCTCAAAAAACTATTACTGCGTCCAGAGACCTCCACTGCAGCAGAGTAATAGTTAACCACGTGGTTTCGATCTTTTAGGTCTCGTCAGCGCAACTATTAATGCAATATCTAATCTTATCGTACTTCGCATCTCAACCTTAATTGTATAATACCTCCAAGAATGGACTAATTCAAACCTCATGCCCTCTAGCGGGCTAGGTCGGAAATAGCACACCGCGCACCGACAGCTTTTATTCTAGTTATTCTTAGCAGCACACCCGTATCAACGGAAGGTTGTTTATTGTGGAACGTGGAAATGTAATGAAAAAGTTACAAAAGGAAAGTTATGTTAACAGCAGATAAGGTGCAAATCATGACCAATTTATAACTTGCATGTAACAACCGAAAAAAGAAACACCAAGAGACAAGGTCAACTTGCGAAGCTAAAATACATTATTGGTCTCAGTGATGGAGTCGTGACACCATTCAGATTTGCTGAAAGATTGAAATGGTACAAGAAAATAATATTTGAACTTTTGCTCACGAACAACTTTCAAAATGGGTGCCACCACCACCCACTACGAACGATTTCTGATAATTTTACAGTATTTGACAATGAGTGTCATTTAGTTTTTCAAATAATTGCATCTCTCGTTTTGGCGATTATTTCGGGAGACATATCTCAGAAAAGTTTGCTTTGATCGGGAATCCACAGCAGTTATGGTTCTTAATGTTGATTTTTTCAAGAACATATCCTTCAATTCCATGAAGTTATGGTCAACTACTTGGAATTTGTTAATACGCAGCAACCATCGCGTTTTCCACTATAATATGCCCACTGTGTGCATCTGGAATTCTTACCGAAACGATCTGCCTGATATTAATAGGAAGAATTGTTTTAGTGAGCTTTTGCAGCATTTTATTTACTTCTCTCTAAGTAAGTACTTATTGGCGAATGCAAATCTCAAATAAAATTAAGTTCTGAATGTAGTAAGGTACAAAATATTGGTTAAATCAAGTCCAAACAGAACTAAATTTGTTGTGTAGTAGGGAAACATCTATTTTCCATGTGGTGGTACCCATTGGGCGCGTACTCGGCTGGCGGATAAGGTGTCCCAGGTCAACGCAAATCATGAACAGGTGCTTTGGGAAGAACAATACTACTAGGAATATTGACTTGAAAGCCTGAACGATCTAAACCGCGCAACATGGTGGAAAGTGCCTGGTTGCACCTGAGCGACTGATCCTGCAATGGTCTAAGTGAAAACCGCTCCGCGGACCAACCTCCCGTCTCAGCTGTAGTGTCCTGATTAAGGGCCTGCACTGGGATTAACGTCGCCAGCTTATGATTCATCTAGGGAACAGCAGCTGACAAGCCATACTCCGTCGATTGTTCGTGGACACGTCTCGCAGGTAGATGTAGTGGGAGGTCTTTGCTTAGCAGCCCAGACCGGGAGGAGAAAACCTCAATAAAAACCTAAATCCTAAGCTAGCTTATCGCAGCTTGAGATACTAAGCGACCTCCGAGGATTATCAGGCTTCCGGAGAAATGCGGTGCTCTGTTTGTTTGACAACCACTTCCCCTAAACGAAATCCAGCTCCAATCAACAGCTTCACCCACAAAGCTGTTGGTCGGCAGATTTCTAAAAAGCTGTGGTTAAGTTCACACTTTGATAAATGCATAAACTACCAATTGGGCAGTTTTGTAAGTATTAGAAGGTGAAAGTTAAATTTCATTTGTTGGAGTTAAAAGTTGGTTGTTGTTAAATCTTCTTTCACAAATTTTGAAACTAATTGAAGCTTAAATTCAGCATTCCCATCACTATCAGAAATATACTGTGATAGTTCTGAAATCCTGTTTATTTGATTGGATGTTTAATCTCTTTAATTAAACAAGACATTTTTTTCTACACTACATGATTAGATATAAAACGATTCATTTATATTTTATTACAAGTAACATTGAATTTTAAAATGTACTGTAAAAAAGAAATAATCAGTCGAAGGCACATATATATATGTATATGAAATGCAAGCGCAATATTCAATTATTCGAAATCAAATTACTATTAGTTCTAACTAAGTTTTTAATATCGGTTCTGCATTTAATTGAATTTTAATCTCATTTTTACTTTTAGCGTTAATTAATTTTAGAAAGAGCGTGGAATAGTAACGGATTTAAGTCTAATTAAATTCGAATCTGATACTAGAACGATAATAGGAGAGAGAACTTTTGAACTGGCTACTAGTCGATACCGTATATGTGTAGAGGAATTATTTCCTTAATTCGCTACATTTCCTGTTGTTTGATATGTGAAATAACTTTGATAAATTATAATATTAACTTGGTGTTAAATATTCGATTTTTATTCCCGGCTTTTATTTCGATTTCTTCATTCCTGTATCATTCGAATTTAAAATTAATAGTAAAAGGAACAAATTCTTACAAAACACTCAAGGAAGTGATTGGATGCTGTAACCTTCTTTTCAAAATTGTTAGTTAATCCTAATTTAGACATCTATGAGTTTGAGACGTAATGGTACAATTAACTTAAGATTACAGTCACTGATAAAACATTATGTTACCTTTCGGTACAACAAACAATGAGCCTGAGTTGGTTAGGCGATTAGGTTAGGCAATCGAATAATAATTCGACATTTCTTCGATTGACCATATCTGTTTGAATTATCTCAACATCAATCTACGCATTTCTTTGAGCGGATCCAATTTAGCAGGCATCATCAAGTCAAAATGGATAAATTTAATTGATTAATTTGCTATTATACATTGTAGAATAAGCTGATTTAACAATTTAAATGCGTGTACGTATACATACTGATTAACAATAACAAATTTCCAATTAGCATGACATATTCTTGCAAGAATGTAATAATCTTGTATGGACTACACTTCTATAGAGTTTGCGATTGTATACAGCCATGCACTCGTTGCCCGTTAAATTATAAATAAGATGCACCTCATCGTATTGACACAATAATGTCATCCGATAAATAATACAAGAAACTATGTAAGGTTGACATTTTAACAATAGCGACCCACATTTGCCAGTTGTACAGCTCTCCATTAATGACTAATGCGAACGAATGTATCTACATAGTATACTCGAGTATGATTGGACTAAATATTTAATTGGTGTAATGATTATTCTGTTGTATGTATCTATTTCTCTAGTTTAGAATAGAGTCAAGTGAGTTATTCCCTGCAGTTGAAGACCGGAGCAAATTATGACGTATTATATAAATGGATACGTAATCATGAAACGTAATATATTAAAAGTAAATTCTCGTTGTATTCATTTGCACGGTGGTTGTATTGGTGCGTTGATGGTTGGTGAATTTTTTGACTGAATAAATGAATGGATTTTATC
The DNA here is from genome assembly GCA_023690525.1 of Holotrichia oblita. Lineage (NCBI taxonomy): Eukaryota > Metazoa > Arthropoda > Insecta > Coleoptera > Scarabaeidae > Holotrichia > Holotrichia oblita. The sequence continues at coordinate 13,473,947 of CM043015.1, forward strand.
TGGATATTGGGCTATCTTTAAGCAGCATGATTGACTAACTAAGATAATTCAGGACTAGCTAACGCATTCTTAAAGTCTGAGCAGCGTAGAAACGGCAAATCGACATTTCACGGTTAATTAGACTCAAACATACGTCTTCAGACTCAATTACCAAAGAGAAACAGTTTCAAAATACATTAGATAATAATTTATTGTGGACGTCGCCAATTGTGCTTGTCTGATATAAATTTTGAAATTTCCCAATTGGAGGCTTTCATGTTGAGCTAATTTTTGGCAATTATTGGTAGGCAACTAAAAGAACACAAAGAAGGAATTCGGGAAATATTTTTTATAGCTTCTTCCTATTCAGTATCAAAAACTTAACTGCGTAGTGTGGTGCAAATCTTATGTTTTTCTTACCTCGTTTTTGAGTATTAAGTTCAAACTCAAAAGAGTAGCTCTAATTTAGAATTAATCAAAAGATGACTGTTTGGAAATTTGGAAAACAAAAGTACTGATAATGACTCCAAAACGTCTGAAATGGGTTATGAAGAAATGATCCACCAACTTAAGGAAACTTTCAGAGTTATTTGAGAGACAATCCCGGCTTAAAACAGCACACCAATAACCTATTATAATTGTAGCCCTTAAACAATATCTCGAATTGAAGCTACACTCAAATCAGCAGGATGTTCAGACACAACAACCGTAGTCTCTTGCCCCGTAATACCGCTGAATTCTTCAGAGTGGAGTAGTATATGATTGGGTGACTCTTCGTTTCCTTAACATTTCTTTAAGGTGCCCCTTCAATTCCCTATGGCAGTTCTGTGTTCTGAGATTTCTCCTAATAAAACTAAATAAATCGCTTACATTAGATTAGACTATTGTGTAGGCAATGCTGCCTTTCTTCAGGGGAAGTGGTTGTCAAACAAACAGAGCACCGCATTTCTCCGGAAGCCTGATAATCCTCGGAGGTCGCTTAGTATCTCAAGCTGCGATAAGCTAGCTTAGGATTTAGGTTTTTATTGAGGTTTTCTCCTCCTGGTCTGGGCTGCTAAGCAAAGACCTCCCACTACATCTACCTGCGAGACGTGTCCACGAACAATCGACGGAGTATGGCTTGTCAGCTGCTGTTCCCTAGATGAATCATAAGCTGGCCACGTTAGTCCCAGTGCAGGCCCTTAGTCAGGACACTACAGCTGAGACGGGAGGTTGGTCCGCGGAGCGGTTTTCACTTAGACCATTGCAGGATCAGTCGCTCAGGTGCAACCAGGCACTTTCCACCATGTTGCGCGGTTTAGATCGTTCAGGCTTTCAAGTCAATATTCTTAGTAGTATTGTTCTTCCCAAAGCACCTGTTCATGATTTGCGTTGACCTGGGACACCTTATCCGCCAGCCGAGTACGCGCCCAATGGGTACCACCACATGGAACTACCCTACTACACAACAAATTTAGTTCTGTTTGGACTTGATTTAAGCAATATTTTATACCTTACTACATTCAGAACTTAATTTTATTTGAGATTTGCATTCGCCAATAAGTACTTACTTCGAGAGAAGTAAATAAAATGCTGCAAGGGCCCACTAAAACAATTCCTTCTATTAATATCAGACAGATCGTTTCGGTAAGGATTCCAGATGCACACAGTAGGCATATTATAGTGGAAAACGCGATGGTTGATGCGTATTAACAAATTCCAAGTAGTTGACCATAATTGTAATTGCGCAGGGTCGTTCAGGCATTGTTTGAAAGGCGCCACCATCAAAAGGCGTAACAATTCTACGATGTCGTTAACCGATGAGAATTGTGGATCTTTGCCCCGTTTCTGAGTGGTGTGGTGCTCATAGTTCTGTGCTCTCCATGTTAAATCGTTTTATAAAGATCATGACTTCGAGACAACTGTGAGAAGGTTATTTCGTAATCACTACAATATTCTGCGTCATGCAACTATGTTCAAAATTTATAGTAGATCCAGTTTTTTGTTCCCACAAAACTTTCTACGATTAAAGATGCATTTGTATTGAACATCAGTGAACCGTCGATGCGTCGAATTTTACATAAAAACCTGTTGTTCAAGAATTAATAGAAGCTGATTTGGTTAATTGCATGAACTTTAGTCAAGAACTATTTATGTCAGATGAGGCTCTTTCATCGTATTCGGTTTTGAAGACGATCGACCGTTAGTTACACAAACATGGTCACAACATTTTTGAAGCAAGAACTGGTTCGATTTCCAGAAATTACGCGGTTGCAGCAAGATGGTCAAACCTTGGTCCCGTGTGGACTTCTAATTTTGCCACACATATGAAGATAGCTCACTAGGGTCTCTGCATTCATCATCTTATCTCACTTTGGACACAAGCTGCTGTATTTGTGGCAGTAATCTCTGTCCTCGCTCTTTTTTTGTTTTTAGTCCCTATATTACTGTATACTGTATTACTGTGTGTGGGTAACTGTTTCTAATTCTTTCAACAACTTTTTCTATGAAACTGTTGCTAATGTTGTAGCTCCAATGTCATCGCTTGCGAGGTCTCTGCCAAATCGAAATGAACAAAATACAATTTTTCTATATCCCACTACCGAACAACAAACTATTTCTACTATATCCAAACTTACGAGGGAGCGTTTTTATATTCGCGGAATGAGCGGGTTGTAGGGGGGAGATTAGGCTTCTGACTCTACCTTAAGACCTTAATAGTTAGTAAAACAAAAAATGGAAAAGAAAGAATTTCATAATGTCGATAAATGCTTCGATAGTTCCAAATATATTCCAATTGAATGTTGAATTCACATTGGCGCGGGCTAAAGTTTAATTAATTGTAAGTTCTAACAACCTTCGCACACGAAGGAAACCCGATATTAATTTTCAATATATCCAAGCGTATAAATTCGCGCTAGAGTAAGCGAGCATATCTCGCAATATAGTACGTACTATATAATAATAATAATTGATGAAGACAATAGGAATTGATAAAATACGACGTGCCCGGCCGAACACCGAACAATAGCGTGCGATATTCTCTGCAATTCTCCATCTCCACCCGTTACTAACCATTTCCATTTCTGCACGTATTATGCCACCAAAAACAGCGTTACATAATATACAGATATGTATGTGTATATACACAACAATCGAGTAGGTATAAACCGAAATCGGCATCGTCACAATGTACATATGTAGTATATACATAGTTGAGCTGCTTTCTGCTCGCTGAAGATATAATAGTTCGAGAGCGTATTTAGTCTAAATGATAAATCATGATATTTAATTGAGAAGATATGATATTATGCGACGGGGGGGGGGCGAGGGAGAGGGAGGGGGAGGAGGGGGGGGTACTATAAATTCGATACTTTACCCGCTAATATTGGCGTCTGGACTCGATTTACCATCGTTTCCGCACCGATGTATCTAATGCCCAACTATCCCAAGCGAAAGCATCTCGCGTATTCAGCCGACTTGAAATTTATAGCAAATTGAATTCATAATATCGAAGCACAAAGCTATTTGGTGTTTATTGAAGTCCTGTATGTATGCTAGGATTGCGTTCGTGGATATCTGAGAAGCCACATCGATCTGCGAGAATGGAATATCAATTATTAAATGAATGGTTATTTCAGACTAGGTACTCGATAACTCTCGTTAGTAAACTGTGTAAAATCAAACGGTTACTTTCTAGAATTGTCCAAATATGTGTATCAATGTAGTATCATTATCATAGATATCATTTGAAAATCAAAACCTGCGGTCTTATTGTTAATGTGCCTTGGAAAAATCCACAGTAGGTACCACTCACGTGTTTAAATGCCTTGTTACAGCACTCTGCAGGTACATATTTATATTGCTGGGATGCGATTTCTCACATCAGCCACTTAACCATTACGCTACCAACCTATTACCGCAGTCTAGATGTATCTTACTTGAAGCTAAAGTTGGTACATATGCTCCACCTGAGCAACAAGAAATCAGCATTATGACAGGGTGATTTTACTAATAAATTTGTGCGAGGGCAGGGTAATGAGAAGGTAGATGAGGAGCGAGAGGATAAACGAGGTACAAGGCAATCGATAGAGGATAGTAAATCAGGAGAATCAATTCTTCCACGAACAATCTTCCAAAGAAACCCAGCTCCAGACACCCTCCTACGATGTTCCAACGATCGTACGCCACGTCTTTCCAAGAGGGATTCGTAGTCAGTACCCCTGGCAGGATACTGGTTATCCAGTTTGAAGGACAGATACTTTATAAAACGGCGTTGGACTTTTTCGATGCTTAGTTGGAGGTGGATGTAATGTGGCGACCAAACCACAGATGCATATTCCAGTTTACTTACAACAAAGCTGAAGTATAGTGTTTTAAGAAGGGACATGTTATAGAAAAATTTGCACGATCGTAGGACAAAACCCAAAGTCCTTGAAGCAGCAGCACACAAATCAGAAATGTGTTCCGCAAAACTCAAGCGGGAATCGAGATCTCTGACCGTGTCACCCTTCTCAAGGTGACTATCACGTATTGAGTACAACGAATTAATGTAGTTAGTTTTCCTCGTAAAAGTAACAAATACACACTTGTTAACATTTAATTTTAATTTATTTAAGAAGCACCAATGGGAAATACAGTCTAAGTTATGTTGTAGATGAGCCACATCGTTTAAGGTTTTAATAGGAAAATAAATTTTTATGTCGTCCGCATAAGCCAGTACTGGACACGATAGAGACATCAATAAATCGTTCACGAACAGCACAAACAAAAGCGGTCCCAGATGTGACCCCTGTGGTACTCCGGAAGTGGGAGCGAAATCATATGATTTGTAACCATTGTAGAAGACGTAGTGAGTCCTATTGGTTAAATACGAATTTATGAGCTGCAGGAAGGAAGAACTTAATCCAAAGAATGATAGTTTATCAAGCAAAATTCCATGATCGATGACATCAAAAGCGCTGCTAAGGTCGGTATAGATAACATCAACCTGGCCTTGAAGATCAAGTTGTTCACTAAGATACTGACATATAGAGACAAGATTCGTTACTGTTGACCTTCCTTTAATAAAACCATGTTGTTTCGGAGAAATATACGGGACTGTGTTGTAATACAAAGAGGAATAAATAACATGTTCAAATACCTCGGTCTATAGTTACTAACACGAGTTTTGTCATTTTTCTTAAACACAGGACTAATTCTTGCACGTTTCAATCGCGTAGGAAAGGTAGATGTACGAATCGCCAAATTGATAATATAGGTCAGTGGTTTCGCAAGCACATAACGAGCGTCATGTACAAGAAAACTAGGCACTTGATCGTCCCCAGCGATATTCTTCTGGGCAAACTTCGACATAATACTAATTAATTCTTCTTCCGTGGTTGGCAACAAAGTGAAAGGAGCACAGTTGGAGTGAGTAGTTTTATGTGAAAAGTCATTACTGTCAATGTGTATTGAGCAAAATTTGGAGGCAAAGGCATTAACTAATTCCTGAGGTGTATCAATACGCACATCATTGTCAAACAAAACATTAGGTATGCGTGTGGTGCCATTACTAGTGTGAATAAACTGAAAGATCTCTTTCGGATTAGCTTTAACTGAAGTTTCAACTTTCGCGAGGTACGCCGAATAGGCAGCGGCGATATCACTCTTGCATATAGACCGGAGTCTGCTGAATTGATGATAGAAGTACGAGCTTTTGGTAGTTCTCCATTTCTGTCGATAATAATTCTTTAGTTTTAGGTTTGAAATAATGGTTTTAGAGAACCACACAGGATAACGAGGTCCCGAATAGGTATGTTTTACTGGTACAGAAGTATCAAGAAGTTGGTAAAAATAAGCATATAACTCCTCAAGAGCAGAATTGACATCGGTGTGGTTTTCCAGAAATGACCAGTCAGTAATACAAAGATCAGAATACAATTTGACTAAATCAGCTCTTCGAAAATCATATCGACTATTGTTATTCGTGGGAAACGCAGTGTTATCACCTACTGATGATGGAAATGTAAGAGATATAGATAATGCAGGGTGATAAGGATCTAGAGGGACAAAGGCGTGGTTTTCAGGGGAAACCAAAGGAATAGGAGACAAGTTCGACGACACTAAGTCAAGAAGCCGATGGTCACAGTTCGTTACAGAGTTTACCTGCGTATGATTGAGTAAATTCAATAAGCAGTTAAATGTGGAGCATTTGGAGCAGGATAGCGGATGTGTTGCAAATTGTGGTAAATTAAAATCACCAATCAGAAGAGAATACTCGTTTATCAAAATAGCCTCAAGAGATTCACAAAAAAGGTCAAAATCTTCTGATGATATATTAGGAGGGATATATACAGCAACTAAGTAGAACGAAACTGAATGTAATTTACACCTACAAATAATAACATCAACACATCAACACATTTATTCTGTTTACAAGCAAGTCTCTTTAAAACTAGGCATACTCGCCTTGTACAGGGTCCGGCAATGGAATGAGATGATTTAAAATTTTAATAATTTATATTATAAAGTACAGTTTGTTCCAAAATTAATGTCGCTTGATGTGATGGAAGATACATTATAACTTCTGTTGCGAAACGAACGCACTAGGTTTGACCGATATTTATTTTAGAGCGCAATTACAATATTGATATTCATCAATCAAAAATTGTGTCGAGTTATAGGAAAGATGATTTTTATTGGATCCTTTAATTGCGGGGGTGACATTAATTTTGGAACAGACTGTACATCGACAACTATTTGGTGTACCATTAACAAAAACATATTTTTAAAATTCTATATTTGCCAAATTGCTTCAATTTCCTCTGGAATGCTTTGCTTGAGATCTTGGATAGTTCTGGATGCATAGGCCTCAAACACTTTTACTTTTAGATACTGCCAGAGAAAGCAGTCGCCACTCGATGAATCGGAAGACCGAGAAGGCCAAACGATACCTCTGTTGCGAGAAATGATGCAGAAAAAGTGCAAATTGTGGGGTGGCAACCGCATTTTCAAATTCAGTTTCGAAAAAAGGGTCAATAATTCAATTTCCCGAAATCGCATATTGTTGCGTTTCCAGAAGAGAGAATGAAGAGGCGTTTGGTGAAGTAAACGAGAGTTTGCATTCGTCCAAATATACAGGGTGATTGGCGAGAATGGCCTATTAAAAGTATTATGCAAACTAGGCAACTAAGATTTTTAAACACCCTGTATAATGTTACAGACAAGAACTTCATATGTTGTGTAACTACACAATATCAGCTGTGCGTATGCAAAATTTCATTCTTCTCTGTTACTCCTACGTGACGTAATATCACTATAAAGTAAGATCGGTATCTGTCATTTTTTTCTTTAATTGCGAATAACTCAGAAGGAATGGTATTTAGGTATAGGGTATGATACATGAAATATGTGTAAAATTCATCATAGAACCTGAATTTGTAATTTATTTTATAGCATGCTATTAAAAAAATCGAAGTTGATGCCCACTTCCGGTTAACCGGAAATGATATTTATTCAAAAATATTTTCACGTGATAGTTCATATTCAACCACATCCAACCGCAAAATTTTGGTTTAAAATTCCGTTACGTCATTCTCACCATTCACCCTGTATATCTCAAATTTGTTCTCAACAAAGACGGATTCGTTGCCCACTATTACCTGGGTGGTGAGACTGCATCATCTCAATCTTGTACAGATGAAAATGTAAGTCATTGGAGAATTTTTCTGACAAATCTATCACTTATTGCTAGATGTGCAGCATGGCTTCGAACTGATTGCACTCCCACCTCTTTTTTGGTCATCGATCCAGTTTCTTCAAGGTTGTTAATCCACGTTCTAATCGCGTTATCTGTCGGAACGGGCTGGTTTTGCGGTATATTGAAATGATGTCGAAAAAGGCGACGTGTTTGAATAAAACTCTCTGAAACAATGACATTCGTACCCACTACAACTTTCAAGCTTTAAAGTTGACTTAAAATCGTATAATAGTTTTTCAGTTCATCATTTTTGTAGGAGCCAGTTGCTTTTCGTTCTCTTTTTTGTAGTTTCACCAGATGCGAGTACCTCAGCACTCTAGTTTGCTTTACTAAGCTAGTGATGGTACTGGTATTATACAATCTGGATAGATATTCTGGAAACACTTTCATTGGAATGGTTGTTTGTTCTTCATCAAGTTTAGCTATTGAACAGACGGCAGGTGATTTGGTTGTCATCGGCTTGCAGTTTGTTCTTGTTTAAAACTTTTTGGAAATTTCTGAATTCCTCTGACTTCTTTTGGGTGTAGAGTAAGTACTTCAAATCCAGATATTCCATGATCACTACCTCCTGCTATCTTCCAGCCTTCATCACTCAATCATGCAACATTGTACCTGTTTAATTTTCTAATTTTATTTTGAAGGATGAACATTTAAGCGACCCCCTTACCGATTCAAGAAGGCATTATTTAAAATGAACTATTCCTCAACTAAAAGAAGACAAGTTATATTAAAGGTGAAAAATCGAAATGCAATTGCCTGATTTTTGCGATCTTCCTCATCTGAAGTATGATTGATTATTCCACAAACAGACATCCAAGCGCCGAAAAAATTCAGCTCGGCTTTTCAAGGTTGCCGACAAAGTGTTTTGTGATAACTGGTCATATTTTTGGCAAAAAGTGTCGTATTTACCTGAACTCCACAGTTACAGTTAGTTTGGTCAATTAGAGCTTAGACTGTTATGAAACCTAGAAATATGCAAAGCTTTAAACTTAGAGATGGTAGCAGTTTTAAAAGTGGTCGAAAGATTTACCCAATAGGGGAAATGAAACACTGTCTCTCATCTTTTACTGAACAACACATGCAATGTGGAGTTAGTTTTGTTGATACCAAAAATCTTAAGAGAAGCTGATGAAAGAACACATGTAAAATTACAAACTCCTTTTCATTTCACTACGCAAAAAAATAGATCAATTCCTTTCTAAAATGGAATCCAGAGGAGAGGAAAATGTACGATTTTTTTTTAATAAAAAAGGGCCAAAGAAGTTAGGTCAACGACATCATCTATGCTGCATGAGGTACTACCTGGAACCCTGAACTTGCGTAGCTCACTAGATAGATGATTCGATCTATTTGAAACTTAGTACAATGCACCAGTCAAATCATGGTTACTAAATTTTTTTTTTCGAGAAAGAGTCTGGATGATAAAGACTGCAAAATCCATTTTTTGAAAAAGAGTCGGATATATAAAGACGGCGTTCTAAAAAACATTACCGTGTGGACCATCATCAGAAAATGGATAATGACAACTAATAAGTCCATAAGACAAACAATTTTTCTAAATCTGCTACAGAAACATGAGGTGCTAATTTCTCCTCAAACTCATCATTCAGCTGTCGTAGGTGTCACAACTTTGATTTCCATGCACAACATAGTAGATTGAAAATAGAGAGGCATCCTTCACTATCTCCAGATCTAAGGAAAGCTACAATTTTTTCAGATCAAACATACTTTGTCAAAACTATAAATCAGTTGGTTGAGATTAAAAGAAATCAAAAATATTAGATTGTAGAAGATTAAGTGCAATTTAAACTGTAATCTACCACGAATTACTTTTGAACCACTATGTAGAATCATGGCACCATTACAATATAACACTGTCGTAATCATTTGGCCACACAGTGTATTTGCATAAACTGTCCAGCATTACAACGTCCATGCAGAAGAGAGATGCAAATAAGGTCGAGGAGAATAAATACAACGGAGCTAGAACGCCAACGGCGGATTATACATAAATAATTAATTGATTAGCAGGTATCGTACTGATCTAATAATGTTGCTAACTAATCAGCTAAACAAATAGATAGTGCTCGACCATAACTCACGGCATCACGAGAGAGTAAATGCTCGGTGATCAATATGTATCGAATGCGCGCTATGCAAATAGCTATAGTATAGGTGGTGTATAGACAGAGATGACCGATATTATAGAGTTGCACAGGGAAGTTTCCCTGTAATGGAAGCTTTGCTGTGGGATTTTGTACAGTATGAGGCAAATCCAGTGCCAAGTCCTAATAGTTTTGGTATCCCTAATGAAGATTTTGAAGTCTTTTCTATGTTTGTCATCAAAAAAAATGTATAAGGATTTGGAAGAAATTTTGAGGCATCCATAATATCTCCATCATCTGAGTCCTTCTAGATCTTTTATTCTTCATCATTAGCAAAATAATTAGCAATTAATCCAAAACTATAAACAAATAAATTAGTCAACGTTCACACATAATCCAGCAGCAATCCTTCCACTTTGATAGAATCTGGATAATTGGACTGGAGACACTAGTTTTGAAACAAACTGCACACGAACAGAGAAGAGTGCATTGCTGCACGTAGCTGGAAGTTGTAGATAGGTCTCCGGGAATATCGACTTAGTCCACTATGTATGCGACAACGTATCGCATTGCACAACACGCCAGCTGTACTACAATAATTGCATATACACAAATATACATTATAGCCCGGGCACCGCAAACAAGGCATGTTTGAGAGGATTAAGCTCAGATACTGATTCAAGAACATCCATCTCATTGTTTGAGCGCCTGCGGTTCACCATCGAATTCGACATAATCAACCCCCTGGTGTGAGGTACTCCCACCCTGTTCGCTCTGCCCAGCACGCCCCACATATACATAGTTCCGCCCAAAATTATTCGAACACGTGTACAAAATATGTGAAATAGATTATAATCCGCTAAAAAATCTTAAGCTCACCTAAAATTGAAATAATAATTTTAAAAATCTCTCCTGTACTGGTTCTCATTTGATTCCAATTTTATTTATTATTGATGCCACCCAACAGGAGTGGACTTCGATGATAAAAAAAATTATCTTATTATCTATTATCACTTTCAAATATATTAACTGATATGATTATGAACTATAAAAAGTGTGTCCAATGAACATGACCACAACTGTATACATCAATCTCTCTAGCTTCGATCTGGTTCAACTCGAAAGGATATCCAGCCTAGCGCCTCCTAACGGTACAAACCGCATACATCGAAGTACGTTTCTACAACCTATTGACCCATATATGTGTGCATTTTTTATGAGGTTCGATTGTGGTGATGCGAAACTTGAAAACGGAGCTTGTCGACGAGCCAACTTGAATAAAGGAGCTTGGATAAATGAATACGCTGCCGATCTAATATTTAGAGTGAGTGAAGGATTTTATTCCAGCTTTATTCCGTTTCTTTTTCTTTTTTGCTCGTTTTCCTTTAAAAGCCATCAAAGAATTTCGCATGTAATTGCGATTGTCTTTATTTTATACATGTCGAATTTGATTCGTTCTTCTCGATTCCTTTCTTTTTTATTTTTTAGGCTTTGATCTGAAATTTTCTGAATTCGATTGTGATTGGATTGAGTTTGCCGAATCATGTGCTTCACTAAAATCTAGATGATTCTAGTGTGTCATCAGAAAATTGTTATTTTTATATCTTTTGATTGTTTTGTTGAAAGTTAATTTTGACCAGAATTCTTTGATTTGTTGCCTAACGAGTGTGATTATATCGGGAGCATATTTATCTCCTTTTTCCGTTTTATAATGGCTTCCGATTAGATTCAGCTTCATTTCTCTGACCTAGTAATTTCTATTGTTTTACAACCGCGATATTATTGTTCAAAACAGTCGAAATAACAATCCGGGCAAATCCACAATATTGTCGTGCCAAGTATTTGAGTCATCATTGGGCAGTATAATTTTTTTTCTCGGATTTGAACTGCTCTCCTATATGCTGGTTATGAGATTTAGTTGAGGCACATTTATTTTAGCTTTACTAGCTGTTCTCCAAAGACTGACTCGTCGCAATGTCTCAATGCCGTCGACTTCACAAGCAAAATCTCATTTTGGCCACCAAAACTATGACACGATCATCATGCGTGTACATTTTATTAATTGTTTAGTACAACAGTTTGTCTTTGGAAGCACCTATCTATTAAAGTGATATTCTCCTTCTCTGTAGACAAGTCTTGAGTTCTTGATATCTGCAAACAATTCCCACTCCTACATAATTGCTAGTTAGAGCTTAATGTTTGAACATATTAAATGCAGCTCTTATAAACGTTTTAGAGCTTTTTTCTCTTTGTTACATCTACGACAAATTGACATTCAAACAAAATACTCTTTCACAGTTCTCGTTACAAAATGCTATGATGCTGTTTATACACATTTTTTGTGTGTAGTACCTGATGAAGACAAAAGTTGGGCTCTCTATACTTTCTGTGTCACATGCTCTAGACATTTCACACCATGGGCAAAAGTTTCCCAACATATGCCTTTTGTCATTCCTATGATTTGAAGGAAAGAGAGAGACCATATTTCCGCTATTTTGCTATTTTTGGCTTACAAATATAACTGGTATGACTTCTAAGTCCAAACATAGTATCAAATATCCAATATACCACCTGGAATATGATCAGTCCTTCATGCTCGAGACTTGGCTATGTTTATATCTTCACAAAATATGACACCAAACGACGATGATTCTGCTCTGATGACAAATTAGATGAAGAAGATGATATGTGAAAAATATGGACCCGATACTAAGGAGACCTCAACGATCTTGTTTAGGATTTAAATTTATCTAAGAAGGAAGGTGAACTTCTAAATTCCAGGCTATTAATATTCTACTAAAATAAGCTTGAAGGCAGCTCTGTTCCATAATGAAACCCAACATAAAGGAATCCTACGACATAAAGCTTCTACTGGAAAAAAAATTAAGTGGAATATTTGTGGCCATCTAAAGGGGGTGGCACGTTTGTTCGGCAAGCATATCAGCTATTACGACTGCTGTTGTTTATACTGCGAATGGACTAGCCGCTATAAGAAAAAATTATCATGAAAAGAGAGATTGGTGAAAATAAAATAAGAACGTCATCTGAAAATGCTGAAAGAATTTCTGTATACGTAAGAAGTCTAAAGAATGGATTATTTGAAAAACTGGTGAAATGGCATGGTTACGATTGCTATTTATGAAACGTCAGCAAGATCGCCCGGTTTGTTGCCCTTAGAGTTTCATAAAACTCAACCAACTAGTCTAAATAAAATGCGACAACGTATTACTAATGAATGCCATCAAATCACTGCACAAATGCTCCAGAGTCTGCACATATGTCTCCCTACGAAACAAATTTGAAGTGTTTCGTGATAATTCATCTGTTTCGTTTTCTATTGGCGATCCTGTATACTTTAACTGAGGAACCATAACTTAATTTTTTCAAATAGCTTACTACTTAGTCCGGACCTTCTTTACCCTACCCAATAACAATATTTAGGAAACAGATTTGAAAGCATGTAAAAGGTGTTCTTAAGCTCACAGGACAAACAGAAAATTACATTTTGTTCTCCAGTGTAATCTAATGAAAATAAGTTGTCTACATATTTTTGCCGGTCTTCATTTTACGCTACTATTTTTTTATATATAGGTCACCCATATTTCTCAAAAAGAAATCTTAATTTATTTAATTGTGACATAATTATATTCTTACATACGCAAAGAAGCTGCTCATGATCGAATGAATCGATGTCATGAATTCATTTGATCAAACTACCTGGGGTACAAGATTCATAGAAGCCCAGAAATTATAAAGAAGTATTGAATAATTAGTCTGTTGGTCCTATGTAAGCCAGCACTTAATTGGTAAAAATACCTATGCTTTGATAAATTTCGTAAAATCATCAACATTATATATAATAAATTATATCTAGTTAGTTGCTGCAATTAATATTACTTAAGCAATTTATGTATGTGGATAAATTTAAAATCCACATTAAACATATAAAAAGAAGAAAAACACATTTATATATGTATGTAATCCTCTATATACAAGATAGCATCTATTTTATATCAGAAATATATTTATTACAACATTAATCAACACTGTCATGGAAACTTTACTTACATTACAATATGTAAATATTGCGTAAGCTACTCAGAATTCGCAAATAATAATTTCAATTTATCTTGGTGATTATTAATAATAATTATTAATCGATATCCGTCTTGCTGTACCTCGCAAAAACCTCATTTAAAATATGTACAGATATGAACATATAATTACTAGAAAAGACGCTTGCTCCTTTGACATCATATGTAGTATTTTTAGTTATTTTATTAATTACTTGTAATTATATTGCTAACAATTGACGTCTGTAATAAAGTTTTGCTAAATCAAATATACAGTGACCGGCAGAAAGTGCGCAGCATATGGGAAAATGGTTTACCTTTGAATATAGCAAAATTATGTTATTGCATCATATCTCGGCATGACTTGAAACCAAAATAGCACTCGCGATTTCTGCCGAAACTCTCATCGTATACGAGGGAGAGTCAAAAATACAAAATTACGCTAAGAGTAAAGTACCCCCATTTTTAACATTAGACTTTTCTTTATTAACCAATAGTTCTTTGGTTTTAAAAATCAAAGTAAAATATCGAGTTTCATTCACTTTTGATGAAAAATTTCAGTTTACTGTTTATTCTGAATTACCCTGTATAAGAAATTGTGCGTGCTCATACAATACGCAAATCTTACTCTCTGTAGACATCGTAACAGAAAACCATAAATAATACGTCGCAAAAGTCAGCTACAAAAATAATATAGCTCTTAAAAATAAAAATTCAAGAATGTGAAATAATTTTGCTGCACACCATATTTTACGTTTTCAGAAGGCAAAAAATTTTATTTAACTGAAATTGTGTGATTCATTTTAACTTAATCATCTTTAAAATTGTAATATTTTTTCATAAAATTAGCAACACTTCTTTTTATTCAGGTTTTAATAATAATAATAGTAAAGATACATAATAGTAGGAAATAAAACTCAAAATACATTAACAAAATCGTAAACAAAAATATTTATTTACAAGTACATTATTTTTCTACGTGAGCTCCCCCATTCTCTATACATTTCATTGTCCTGTTGTTAAATTCTTGTGCTACGTTTCTTAAAAAACCGGATTAATTTGAACGACACACTGCCTAATCGTATTTTCTAAATGGTCCAGATTTTTAAATGGTCGATGTTTGTATACTTGATTCTTTAAGTAACACCAGAGAAAGAAATCCATTGGGGTAATGTCAGGCGATCTTGTAGGCCAATGATTTTCTGAAAACCGTCCGATCCATTTTTGAGGAAATTGTTGATTAAGCCATTCTCTTACTTGCAATGTAGAATGGATCGAAGCACCATCTTATTGAAAATACATATTCGCTCGTAGATTTAAAGGCATATCATCTATAGGAACTCGCTAAATTCATTCTGCAAGAATTGTAAATATCTACCTGCATTTAAATTTCGCCGGACAAAATATAGTCCAATTATTTGAGTATTCAATATACCACACCAAACGTTTGTTTTAAATGAATATTGGCTTTTACATTCAATTGTAAAATTAGGATTTTGATTAGCCCACCACCTACAATTTTGAGAACTTACTACGCCGTTGCTTGTGAAGGCTGCTTCGTCAGTAAATAATATTTGACTTCCAAAATGGGGATTATCTTTCTTCTTGCCTTGGAACCAAAAACAAAAGTCAATTCTAGCATCTAGATCTCTTTGTTGAAGAGTATGGGTGAATTTTGGTTTATATGGTAAGTACTTGTCTTTTTAAGAATTCTTCTAATCGATTTTTCGGAAATACCTAATACTTCTTCTCTTTCAGACAATGGCATAGTAGGAACTTCATTTACTGATAATAACACATTTAAACTATTTTCTTCATTAGTTACACTTTTCTCATGGGGTTGCTTGTATTTACTTTCCACCGAACCAGTCTGTTTAAATTTGTTCACAATTCAGTAGAATCGTGAATATTTTTATTGTGTCTATTGTTAAAAATATTTGCTGATTCGCGATAGCTATAGTAATTTTCTCCACGAATTAGAACTATTTCTACCTTTTCTTGTACCGATAACCTTTCCGCTTCCATTTTAATAGCAAAACTAAATGTCTAAATGACATTTATTGAATTAAGTTCATGTTTTTTAATATCAAACACATGCAGTACGAAAAAACATCTGTCGAGGATTATGCTGAGACTAACTTTTTTATTTTTGTCGCTCTTTCTCGTCAAGCGTTTATTATTAAAACCTGAATAAAAAGAAGTGTTGTTAATTTTATGAAAAAATATTACAATTTTAAAGATGATTAAGTTAAAATGAATCACACAATTTCAGTTAAATAAAATTTTTTGCCTTCTGAAAACGTAAAATATGGTGTGCAGCAAAATTATTTCACATTCTTGAATTTTTATTTTCCAGAGCTATATTATTTTTGTAGCTGACTTTTGCGACGTATTATTTATGGTTTTCTGTTACGATGTCTACAGAGAGTAAGATTTGCGTACTGCGTAAACTGAAATTTTTCATCAAAAGTGAATGAAACTCGATATTTTACTTTGATTTTTAAAAGCAAAGAACTATTGGTTAATAAAGAAAAGTCTAATGTTAAAAATGGGGGTACTTTACTCTTAGCGTAATTTTGTATTTTTGACTCTCCCTCGTATACGATGAGAGTTTCGGCAGAAATCGCGAGTGCTATTTTGGTTTCAAGTCATGCCGAGATATGATGCAATAACATAATTTTGCTATATTCAAAGGTAAACCATTTTCCCATATGCTGCGCACTTTCTGCCGGTCACTGTAGAACGAGGCTCGTGAAGTAAGTTTATTGCAACGTTTTAATTAAAAACCTATTATAAATTCTATTTTCAAACACGTCTGGTTGTATTATAGATTTCAATTTATTTTAACATGATGTCTTAGCAGGTCTTCAGGACAAAGGTTACACAAAATTTCACTTCATAATAGTAGTAGTATTATGCATAAGTTGTTGGGCTGATTTTAACAAGCAATCAAAACATGAATATTATTTAAAATATACTATACATATAGGCCACAAGAGTATGCACAACTAAGAAGGTAGATCAAAAACTTGATAGTCCATAAGCTTTAGACTCAGAAGATTCATAGATTTCTACAAACGGAAGCAACAACGTTTGCCGAATAACAAGAAAGTTTCTCATATTAGCTGGTCAGTGTCCTGAACGAAACCGCAACCATATAGTGGCAAGATGTTTGATGTCCTAGCTGCCAGCAAACGTTTTACAAAAGGGATCGAAGGGAACGAAAAGGCAAATACGCTTGCTAATGAAGCAGCTAAAATGCCTTTTATTGGACCTGGTCCCTGTTGTGGACTACAATAGAGCCACCTACAACAACAGGAGAACAACAGAAAGTTCTCTTACTGGCAGAATACGCCAGGACAAAGGCAGGCAACGGCACTGTTATCAGAATCGCCTAAGACAGCACAGTCCTTGCTATCTTTCAGCAAAGGGGACCTTGGACTACTGGCAGAGGTTTTGACAGGTCATGTGGCCCTGAAGTACCACCTACATATAAGCTCGGAAAAGCGGAAATTTTTATCTAAACCAACTGATTTATAGTTCTGACAAAGTATGTTTGATCTGGAAAATGTGTAGCTTTGTTTAAATCTCTAGCAAATAGTGAATGATGCCCCTCTACTTTCAATGTACTATATTATGCATTTGGCGCTTCGTATCGAAGCTACTTCATATTGGCATAGTTCTCATAGTTGATTTAGAAAGATCTTTGGTCTTACGAGGTTATCAGTTGTCATCTTACATTTTCTGATGATAGTTCACATGGTAATGTCTTCCAAAACATAATTTCTGCGGTCTTTATCTACCAGACTCATTCTCAAGAAAAAAGATGTAACCATGATTTGATTGGTGCTTTGTAATAAGCTTCTAATGGATACAATCATCATAATCATAACATCATCCATCCAGTGAGCTATGCAAGTCGAGTGTTGTAGGGTGTGCCCCATGCAGCTTAGATAATGTCACCAATACTTCATGTTCTCCACTAATTGTGGAGCTAACTTCTTTGACCTTTTTCCTGAAAAGATTATACATTTGCGTCTCATTGGAAAATCTGAGTGAACACTTCAAAGTCGACTCCATTTTTGGAAAGAATCGGTCTACCTACCTATTGTATTTTTTACGTGGTAAAAAGAGTTTGCTATTTTACAATTGTTCTTTCATCAGGGTTTCTTAAGGTTTTCGTTAACAAAAAAGTTCAGTTAACTCCACTTTGCATAAAAAAATTGTTGTCTTTAAGTTTCTTCTTGTAGCCATATTGCTTTAGTTACGTTATGTGCAACTAAACAATAGCTTGTATTTTCCAATTTTCAACCCTAAAAAAATGTTGCCCCGCAATGAGACAGTATTTCACTTCTGTTATTGCGGAAATCTTTCGATTAGATTTAAAATTATTCTTTAGGTTTAAAGCTATCGGTTATCCGTTTCATAGCAATCTAAGCTCTAACTGGCCAAACTAACTGTGCATGTGAGGTTCATCTAAATAAGACATGTAATAAAAATATTTTGTTGGCAAAAAACATGGCCAGTTATCACAAAACATTTATACGACTATTCGACACCCATGTACTTGCGATAACTTACTTTGGAACCAAGCCTGAAAAGGCAATCTGATTTGTTTCGCTGATTAACATATCTCTCTGCAGTGTGCAAATTTTCACACTTGTGGTGTAAATTGTGATTGAAAAATCTTGAAGGAAGAACCCTTGAATATTACAAATGTCAGAAAATTGCATTTCAATTTTTTTGTAGGTTACAAACGGTACGCAACCAAACTATTTAGTACTGCCTGTTCAATACATATCCCTTGCACTTTTTATACGTTATATCTCGAGTATACCCTCTTGAATCGTTAACGTTTAAGGCACATTGACTGAATGAAGGTAAGATATTATTGAGTGATTCATGGCTTATACATTGGTCAAAGAAAATGGAAATATTTTAAGACTAATCAAGGGAACAGTAAAGTGAGCAAAACTAGGCGCTTCTTTAAACCTTTAAGGGATTATTTCAAAGAGATAAATGTTCATGTTTCAAAATAAAATTAGAAAACTAATGAGCTACAATGTTGCACAATTGAGTGGTGAGACCTGGAAGATAGTAGAAACTGTTGGTCATGGAATATTTGAACTTCAAGAATTTTCAATTTCGCCAGAAGCAATAAGATTTATTTAACAAATATCCTATTCTGCAAATCAAAACTAAAATATTTTGTCAGGATCGCCTAAGACAGCAAAGACGTACAAAGACGTTCTTCTAAGGTTCATTAGGAAAACCATCCAACTAGTCTATTAATCAGAAAGGAAGATCAAATGTTCATGCCAAGAAGATTTAGAGAAGAACATAGATAAAAACCTCCAAAGTCTATTAACCAGATGTCTAGATACAACAGATCTAATCTAATCTAAACGTTTTACAAAGATGCGCTATTATCTTCCAATTCCTGGCCATTTGTTCTCATCATGAGACAGAAATTCCTGCCTTCCTGTCTCATAATTATTAGATAAACTAGAAAAGATTAGAAAGAAATCCGAAGGTTAAAAACAAGTAGCAATGGCAATAAAACTCGAACTAGAAGTCACCAAAGACTTGTCCAGTAACTATTAGGAGTAAACAAAAAATTCATTAAAAAAACAGTGATGAGTCTATTAATAGGACACGGTTGTCTAAGGAAATGCTTACACGGAATTGGCATCTTTCAGAAGGAGGAGGAGACAGCCTTCAGTATTCTAATTGTTATAGTTTTCGAGTTGTATTAATGAGAAATGTTTTAGGTCAAAAGATTTTGAACATCAAGTGGTAGTATTTCTAAAATTTTGAGTAATTTTGACATACTAATTATTTAAAACTATTATTGTTTATTTTTCTTTTTTTATTGACATTATTATCAACCAGAGCTAATTGATCTGAATAATTATCCTAATATCAATGTACCCTCACGTAATACATATGTCAAAAGGGAAACTTCCGTTCAATTGATGTTTTTTCCACCATTGAAATATGCTCTTTTAAATTGCCAACTTTTCCCCCATTTCCTGAGACCTCCTCCCCCGCCCATCTCTAAATGTATTTCTTCTTCCGTTCACCACGCTCATCGCAAATCTGAATATATCGGGGCGTGATCGCATCGACGTAGCGCTGGTAGAAAAAGTCCGACTCGTCAAAAAAGGAATACATCAATACCTAAAAAGGCAATAAATTGGAAAAAAGCCCCCTTGTAAATAATTCCTCTAGTTCGATAAATATTTTATGGGTTATCGCGAAAATTTTTAGCATTCGGACAGATATCGGGCGGGAAAAAGGGGGACGGTTGTTGGCATCATCGATTGGGCGAAACTGGTAGGAAACGGCGTTCCCCCGTTTCTGGGGCGATACCCCCCGAATTACGCTCGCCGATATTGAATTAAGCTCCAGCAGCCAGTCCTCGTCTATCCATACATCGTACGGTAAGAGAGAGGCATCGAATGCTGCTGCCGCCACCGATTTGTATGTGTGTGTGTGTAGCGTGTGTGCCACGTGCAAACTCGGGGGATGAAGCGCGGTGGGTTGGAGAGTTGCCTTTGAAAAAAGTGTCCCCGGATTTTACCTGTAAAATATTGATGCGTGCTGGTGAAATATTTAAACGATTGACCTAAGCGTCCTCTTTTTTTATACCACGTTAAAAGTCTTAGCGCGCACACTTTTTGGGCAAAATAATAGTAAGGTTGATAGGTGTGAGTTTTATCAACAAAATCACAATAGAAAAGCTGAAGACAGTGACATTGACGTCACAATTGAAACGTTCAATTGTGAATATTTCGGCCCTCTCGTATACAAATTTATGATGAATCAATCGCTGCGAATTGAAAAACTGATGCCTCTTGATATTCACTACACTCACACATTTTTCAACTCAAACTTTCACTCCAGTTTTGCCCAATTTACAACAAAATTAAAAATTCTTTTAATATCAGTATAAGTCACAGCTTTTGGTTCGAGACCTGGAAAGAAAATCATTGCAATTTGGCGCCGTTTTTCAATTTTTTTTCGAAGAAAAAATGTGATGTTTCCACTTTGCCAAAATCCGCATCAAACAGTTACTCTCTTTCGCTGCATGAGCTTCTCAATGATGTTTAGATCTGAACCCCAAATGCGACAATTTTGCTTACTGATATAGGCTCCAATGTGGAAATGGGCTTCATCTGAAAAGATGATTTTTCAGATCTTTGGGCAAGCGATCTGCGGCCCATTGTGAGACTCTAAAAGGTAACGGATGGCTATAAGGCTTCAGTTGTTGGAGAACTTGAACTTTGTAAGCCTCTATACTGAGATCTTTATGCAAAATTTTCGTCAGATAAGCGTGAGAAATGTTCAGTTCCTGAGAACGATGACGAGTTGATGTTGATGGAGCAACAGCACCAATGTTTTCGACGGAGACCGCTAGACGGAAACATGAACAGGTTGTTTTGTTCAATAACGATCTAGTTGCACGAACTCGCTTTATGCATTTATCCAAGAACTGAGTCTACGACGAAGGTCTATTATTTATTCCGAATTTTTGACGTAAATTTTTTACAGTTTGGAAGTAAGTTTTTAGTATTTATCATTTTTGTTCAAGCGTAAAACATTCAATTTTGGATATGTTGGATCTGTCAAAATCAAAATCATCGCTAGTTCAAATTCCAAACGATAGTTGGCCCCAAAAATAGCTACAAATCTATTCCAAAGCAGTTCGAAACATGTTCAAAAGAAGGTCTTGTGTGCCATTCCCGCAACTTGCAGAATGTTACCACATCTAAGCAACCCTAGACGTACTTGTTAGGGTTGGTTGGCCTCAATCTAGTGAGGTGGTGGTGGGTGTTAAGCGTGTCGTTTCCAGATTCTAACGCCTTCTAATGCCGACGTAATATCTTAGTAACCTTCACGTCTTCACCATTTTTGTGAAGATCGGCTTGGTCAAAGGGTCATTTGCTTAACACCATCGCAAATTGGGTCAAACATTCATATCCGAGGTATGGTCCAGTCATTATCTTCAGAATTCAATTGTTTTAGATGTTGAAGTTAATCTTTAAGGCTAGCTTTCAATTCTAATAGTTTTAGGTAATTTAGAAATCGTCGTTTAGGGAGTTGGTAGACGAAAATGATCTGGTAATGTAAAAGAAGAATCAAGAATTAAGGGTGATTGTCCTTCCACTCCACTTAAAAAATTTGGAATCGAACTAGGAACGAAGACATTTCAAAGAGTTGAGAGCTTTGACAACTATGATATTAGCCGCGGCTTTGATCTCTATAGCCCTGAAAGCTACTGTTACGAAGAATATCACTGTCGACGACTGCACATAGAAGTGAGAATACACAGCTGACGCTTTCTTTGATAATTTGTTTATTTTACAGTATAGAGAAAAAAGTTTCAAATAATAGTTGTCCCTATTTAAACAACGCATAGCTAGAAAATATTTTCAAATATACAGGGTGTATCTTTATTATTTTAAATGGATCACTCTATATAGACACACCGGCAAATTTAGAGGAACGGATTGTAATTTTAGTTTATTTCTTAATTTTATTATTTTATAGCCTATATCTAGATAGCTTTGAATGTTCCAATAATCAATTGAAGTTTTAAATGTCAAAACTTCAAACCTGTGTTTTGTATCTTCCATTTTAGACACGTATTATCTGTAGATAACAATTAAGTTGTTGTTAAGTAATCAGTTTATTTAGTTCGGGTTTGTTGAAATTTGTTTTTTTTTAATTTGTTCTTGTTGTTGTATTGTTTGCATTGCAAAAACCAGGTAATAATGAGTGACTTAGTACCAACTGATATTGCTAGGGCAGTAGCAATGATCGAACTTGGACATACAGGGACGTTGCCCGAATGTTTGGTAAATCACAATCAACCAACGTAAGTGAGCGCACAGTAAGAAGAAGACTTAGAGAGAGTGGTCTCAAGTCGTATGTGCCAATAAAAGCCCCAAGACTCCAGAGACGCCATCGTGTAGGGCGAGTAGAATTTGGTCGAGAACATCAAAATTGGAATGATAACCAGTGGAGTCAAGTTCTCTTCACGGACGAGAGCCGTTTCTGTATGAATTCAATTGACGGTAGGAAAAGATTGTATCGGCGCTAAGGAGAACAAAATGCACCATTTAATTTTACCACTACTGTATCTTTTGGCGGAGGTTCGATTATGGTATGGGGCGGCATATGTTTGGGGGCACGCACAGAGTTAGTGGTGATTGATGGCGAAGCGTTAACTGCAGATAGGTACATCAGAGATATTCTCCAAGATCATGTGGTACGTTTTGCCCCATATATTAGAGAAAATTTCATTTTAACTCGCCAGCGTGTTCCGCGGACCTGAACCCTATCGAGCATGTGTGGGACATGCTCGGCAGAAGATTTAGGTCAAGAATTGATGCTGTTCAAAACAGAGAAGAAGCAAGAGTTGCGTTGATTGAGGAATGGAACAGATTGCCACAAGAACTGATCGATGGCCTCATCGGAAGTATGGGAAGACGAATGACTGCAGTTGTAAGGGCTCTGGGGGGGGGGGGGGGGGGGGGTAACACACGCTATTGAAGCAAAAGAAAAGCGCGTTAAATGATTAAACAAGTCCAAAATGAACAATAAATTCTGTTTAAAACCAGTATTTTATTTGAGTCTGACATCTTCGAGTTTTTCTCTTCTTAAACAGGTTTCACATGGTACAACCTTTGTAAACACATTCCAATTACTCACCTAACTTCGTACTAGGAGATTATCTGAGAAATAATACAATATGTACATAATACTATAAAGAAAATAATTGGATTTTACGTGTTCCTTTAAATTTGCCGGTGTGTGTATTGATTCCACATGATATTTTAAGTAACTTTTATTAAGACTTTCCTAGATTTATGCGCTTTTGACCACTTCAATTTGCACAAAGTAGGCACATATTATGTTATAATTATGAGAGGAGGGATTTATTTGTTTCAAAAATCCTTTCTACATTCTAAAACCAGCTAGAAGCTAGTAACATGGTGAAATGTACGAACTTGAAATGTATACAGCATCAATCTGTAGTATTTATTTATTCATACAGGATGAATCTGCGTAGTTGTTGTAACAAGTATCTCCGTTTTCTATAATATAATCGCAATTATGACTTAAATAATAGATATAAATCTCAAACGACATTAATTCATTACCATATCTGTACGGATTTTATTTATATTTCCTTTTAATTATTTATTGTTCTGGAGTAATAATAATAGTCTTAATGATGTGATAAACGCCGACATTACGACGACGTGACAATTTTTCACGTGCTTCCAATAAATTAAAACAATCGAATGAGTTCGAGCAAATATGCTCTCATGATATTTTACTTCCATGTACAGTTAAACCTCGGCTTACACGTTTAACTTTCTGCTCAGTTTGTCGATGCTAGATATTAATCTAAACATGTTTATTGCAACTTCTGTTGCGCAAGTTATATTCTAGTATATTTAATTAATCTAGATGAAAATGATGTTGTTATATTAAGATAGGATTTACTAGAGTACCGTGTAAAACGAGAATTAACTCGATATTGCAAAACGGCTACGCAGTATTGATAATATATAAAATATGAAATGAACGAGAAACCAATTTAATTAATGAAATCCGAGGTAAAACCAATAAACATATTAAGCACTCTGTGTGCCAGGTTTATCCGTTCGATAGCATTGCTAGCGCAGCACAGAATACAAAATAATTACGACCAATAATGTTTATCAATATATATAACTTAATTCCAGAAGGTTTATAAGCGCAACAGAGCAGAGACCGCGATTCGAGTTGGGATTAAATTTATTCATTTCTTGCCCATTAATATTTAAATCGGCGTAATATCGTAACGTTACTCGGTCGATTTGAAAGCAAATATTTATTCGCGTTTAATTTACCTGTCGACGTTTTTGCATATTTTCAAAACACAACGGCTCCAAGTAATTATTTTACGATTACAACTCGAAGCGTATGCTGTCACGATATCGTGTCACGCGAAGAGCAAATAAAATATAAACATACAAAGCTATTAGAGAAAATATGCATATGTAATTAATAAAATATATTATTATTCAGATATAAAAAAGTATGATTTTGCTGTGTTTGTAATCGGGAATCTGCGGTTTTGATATTAATTTTTTGCATCGAGCTTTCTGTAATCATCCCCGATTTACCATATTCAATTTTTTTGTTAAGCCAGATATGTTTTATAAACTTGAATATATTACTTCAACTATTCTGTCTTTAAAGGATAAATATTTGAATACAACAGTACTCTGTCTGGACTGTGATCTGCATCTTCTCAGCGTCTTTCTCTGCAAAATAACTGTTTACAAAGGTGATGGCCTCCTCATTTGATGAAAAGCCTTAGATTAAGGAATAAAAATAGATCGCTTAGGGCCAGACCTGGTGAGTAAGGAGGGTGGTAAAACAGTTTAAACCGCAATTCGTAGATTTTCTCAATGGCAACCTCTGAAGAGTGAGACGAAGCATTTTCTTGGTGACACAATTTTTTTCTGCAAATATGGCCGTTTTTCAGCAATTTCTGCCTTAAGCTTTTCAAGTAATGTTGCATAGTATGCTACTGTAATGCTTTTTCTTGTTTGGAGGAGATTGATTGAAATAACTCTATGACTATCCCAAAAATCAATCGCCATCATTTTCACAGCCGAAAAAACAGTTTTTGCTTTATTGAGTTTCAAGTTTCATCTACAGTGATTAATCGAGATCAAAATTCTGATTTATTGCGCCTACACTGCACCAACAGAGCGTTGGAATTGTTCATTACAACACTTCTTTGATCTAAGGTGAGCAACACCCAACGCGCGGACAGCATTCTCATGCCTAAATCTAGATTCAGTATGTGACAAAGGCATTCTTCGGACATGTTCATTATCGCTGCTATCTCTCTCAATTTAATTCGGCGGTCGTTTAGCACTATTTGGTGAACTTCTGTTATCGTCAGTGGTTGCAGTTTCTGGACGTCCCAAACACTGATCGTCTCCCAAGTTTCTACGGTCACGTTTAAGTTCTGCTGTCCAAAATTTCACTGTGGTAAATGATGGTGCAATAGTCATTAAAAAACCGTATCAAAATGGTACCTACCTATAAATGCAAGTAGTCTAAGAACTGATGGACCAATAAAGAAATGACAATCTATAGAAGGAAAGCGTGCTACAAATATTTTAGAAGACACAGTGTTCCCAATGAAAATTTTCCAAAACATTACATATTAACTATAAAGGAAGATTAACCAGAAATGTAATTATAAAAAGGTTGAATTTGATCCCATTTGTTTCTTCCGAATCCGGCTATAATTTCTTCAGATGCCTTTGGACAGCATTCGAAAGATAAATTCAGAGAACAGTAACATGTGGGACCTGTGTAGGACGGAAAAACAAAGTGAGGAGCACTAGAGCACCAAAAACAGCATTTGAGATCTACAATTTTTGATGGATATAGTTATGATAGTGTTCTTCTTCTTCTTCTGAATTCTACTGGTTTCTGGGTTGATCCAAGGAGGAAACAGGACAGAATAATCCAGGTAGGTTACATCGCTTGAACTACCTACGACATTAGATTGATCTTGTCACATACTCTAGCTTGATTTTGTACTTTGGATTTTATGATCTTGTTTCATTCCTCTTATCAGATTGTAGCTTTGTCTCTACTGTACATATCTATATATATATATTCTTGGTGTTACTGTGGCTATAAAGGTTGAGGAGCTCATCCAATTGAGTGATATTTTTATGAGAGTGTCAGCTGTTTGGTTGCCTTCGTTCAAAAATTTTGTATCTATGCTGATGGGTATAATTGAGCCTTCTAATGACACATCTCTTCCTCGCACGTTTGTTATTCTTCTTTTGAAATACCTCACCATATGATATTTAGTTATCGAAACATACGGATCATGTTCTTCCACTCGATTTTCTACCTTTTGCATTTCTCTAATTAAGTCCAAAATGCCCCTACTGGGCTGTGTTTATATCTAGTTAGCACAGACCGGTTCCATAGAGAACAAGTTTCAAGTCAGAAAGTGAAACCAAAGTTTCGCAATAAATTTGAAAAAAAAAAGACATCGACTGCTGATGGGTATGATTGAGCCTTCTAATGACACATCTCTTCTTCGCATGTTTGTTGTCGTTCTTCTGAAATACGTCATCATATGATATTTAATTATCAAAACATACGGATCATGTTCTTCCACCCGATTTTCTACCTTTTGCATTTCTCTAATTAAGTCCAAACTGCCCCTACTGGGCTGTGTTTATATCTAGCTAGCATAAACCGGCTCCATAGAGAACAAGTTTCAAGTCAGAAAGTGAAACCAAAGCTTCGCAATAAATTTGAAAAAAAAAGACATCGACCGAAATTGTAAAAAATTCTAGTATGAAACCATCATTAAATACCTGCCTAGCTTGAAAGGAGTTAAAAATTAAGCAGATTTACGAAGATATGCTTAATATCCTTCGCGATTAATCTCCTTCGTATGCGACAGTGAAAAATTGGATTCCAATCTTCAAAAGGGATCAATTTTCCATTGAAAATGAACACCGACGACGAATATCATTGAGCAGAAGCGTGGAAGATTGTACGCGTCCATCATATAGTTCATGTCGACTTGAACATGAAAAAAAATTCTACAAAATGCATCCTCAAATGTCTGAAAGTTGATCAGAAGCATGCAAGAATCAAAGTATCACGTTCGATCTGTTCTCTGTATTGTTACTAGGGATGAAACTCAGGTACATTTCCACGACCCAGAAACAAAGCAACAATCGAAGAAACGGAGACACTCTGGTTCTCCAAGGCCTAAGAAGTCTCGTTCGCAAAAACCTGCTGGAAATGCTATTGCTTCAGTTATTTGGGATTGCCATGGAGTAATCATGATTGATTTGCTGGATAAGGGTGGAACAATAACTGAGAATTATTATTCGACGTTACTAATTGGTTTACGAGAATCAATTGTGGAGAGAAGATGCGAAAAGTTGTCGAAAGTTGTTTTGTTTTTGCAGGACAATGCCCAAAATAAAAATTTCTGTTTGAAAGGACTAGAAACATTGCCGATTCGTTGTAAGGAATGTATCTATCCAGTTAAGATAAAAGTATGTTACATAATAAAATATTTTGACCTTCAACATTTGTTCACTGCTATTGTACACTCAAAGAAAAAAGGAATGAGACAATTACAGTACATATTGTAATTGTCCCATTTCTGTTTTCTTTGAGTATACGAGTATGTAAAATAAGTTTTACACAACAGGATTTTCCTTTATTAAAAAGTCTACTTTTTCATTTCTATAAGAGAAACAAAGAACGTCTAAATTGTTAGAATTTATAAACACAATAAGAAAATTTTCTTCTCCAACATAATTATATCTAATATACAGGGTTTTCAAACTTAAGTCGGCACTATTGCTAACTTTGTTATTATTGGAGCTACAAAGTTGGTTAAATAGGCAAACTAGTGTAGTTTTTCAAGCAAATTACAATGGCATTTAAAAAAAAATAATTGACGTACTGGGTCACGTGATATTGTGAAAAACGTAATTTTTTTAAATGGGACACCCAGTATACAGTTCTCACGGTCGACAGAAAATTTAATTCTGAACAAAAACTTTCCTACGAACTTTTATCCTAAAGTCAATAATAACAGAGTTATTGATGATTGTTTTTACAGAAACTAAAAACACTATTGTTTATTTTAAATTATTTTATTAGTTTCGAAAATAAGAAAAACAAGAAATTTTAAATTCAAAGCAGATGCTCAAAAACATCACCCTCTTGCTCCAAGCACTTTTGAACCCGCCTCTTAACGCTTCTAGTAGCCTTAGCGATGATTCTACCATCAATATTATTAATAGCATGGCTGATGCTTTGCTGGAGATCTTCAAGAGTATCATACCGTCTTTCGTACACTGCACTTTTCACAAATCCCCAAAAGAAGAAATCCAAAGGTGTTATGTTCGGTGATCGGGGAGGCATACGAATAGGCCCGTTAGTTGATAGATATCGGCCATCAAAAAGGTCATGTAATAAGTTATGAATTTGGCGAACATTATGGGCAGGAGCGCCATCTTGTTGAAAGAATATCTGTTGTCTATCCATTAAATTCAGGTTATCCAAGAATTCTCCAAGGGTAGCGGTTAACATTTCGACATACCTCTCGCCAGTTAATGCACCTTGATAAAATACGGGGCCTACAATTCTTGAATCAATCAAGCCATATCAAACATTAACACTAAAGCGTCTCTGCGGATTACAAGGACGGAAAAGCATCGGGTTTTCTCGACTCCAATAGTGGCTGTTCTCCCTGTTGGAGAAATTTGATTCGTCACTCCAAAGAACCAAACGCCAAAAATTATGGTTAAGTCTAACTTGATTAATGTACCACTGACAAAACTGAGTCCGTCTTTCTTGATCTCCCGGTACCAGCGTCTGATTAGGTCTGTATCTGAACGGCACAAACTTATGTTTTTTTTAGAATATTGTGAATAGTTCCCAAAGATAGTCCACTTTCTTCCGTTAAATCATTAATTGCATTATTAGGATTAGCTTCAAAGAAAGCTAAGACGTTAATTTCAGTTGCTTCACTGATTACAAATTGTTTTTTGGTTCTAGTTTTCTTGAACACATTTTCATTTGATCGAAACTTACGGTACAAAAGTAAAAAGTACCTTCGATCTGGCAAGTTGCGCGTAGGAAATAAAACACCGTAACGTTCACGAGCTTGCAGGGAATTTTTATTACAAACGATGTAACATTCCATTATATCACATTTTTCTAAATGCGTGAAAGGCATTTTTTCATCAATAAACACAAAATGTTAATTGCTTACTGACAGAGGTTTAATGCAATATTTCAATGTTGATGACATTTGCAAAACAATCGAATTTTGTTTATGAAATAACAGCCACCTTGGCAAATTTGAAAAATCATCAATAACTCTGATATTATTGACTTTAGGATAAAAGTTCATAGGAAAGTTTTTGTTCAGAATTAAATTTTCTGTCGACCGTGAGAACTGTATACTGGGTGTCCCATTTAAAAAATTACATTTTTCACAATATCACGTCACCCAGTACGTCAATTATTTTTTTTTAAATGCCATTGTAATTTGCTTGAAAAACTACACTAGTTTGCCTATTTAACCAACTTTGTAGCTCCAATAATAACAAAGTTAGCAATAGTGCCGACTTAAGTTTGAAAACCCTGTATACAAGCGTACGTACAAATGTTATACAACACCACATTGCTTGCGTAATAGTATACACACAGCAAAATACAAATGCAAATAAACATATTGTTAGAATTTAACGTAACTTTATCGGAACCAGAACAATCGTAAAACAGCAGATTCCGAGCGACCGAGGAAAGAAACTTTCACAACCCTCGCTTTCGCATTATTAAAATCGCGGTCCCAAGCCGTTAAAGAAATAGGAGCAAGAAACCAGTAGCGGCGCTTCTGCGTCGAACAGGAAGGAATAAGACGGAGAAATGAGGTAAGAACAGGAAGAGATGAGACGCATTTAAAAGAGACACAGAAACGAGATCGCAACGCAGCCGCCACATACATATAGGAGAGTTTTGTAGGAGTTCTGTACTCTATACCAGAATTGCACACACACACGTAAAAGTCTTGATATTCTATGTATACAAGGCCAACTGTTATTATTATGGTTATGGTTATCATTTACTTTTATTATTATTTTTATTATATGTAATTCAAAGTTATAACGATTATTGTTATTATTATTATACGACTGTACGAGATCGCAAAAGCATTGTTTATATATTTCGGCTCATTTAATTTTACGATTTTAAATATTATGATTATTATATTACAAATACTCTAAGCGTGTATACTTCGTATGTACGGTTGCAGTTATTGTTACGGTAATGATAATCGTAATAATAATATTCTAACGGTAAAAGTTCGCATAGGTAGTCAGTAGTCTATACAGATCTAGAAAGAGACACGTACAACAACAGCGATTCATCTGAGAGGAACAGAACGATGTGTAGTATACATTGTGTAACACACGCCTCCGGGAATCTCTGTTTAAAGTCGACCGCTTTATATATTACCTTCTTCGTTTTCATTTAAAAGTGCTCGCGAACGTTTATTTGCATAGCTAATTCCCTAATAACGCTTTCGACTTCTTGAAATGTGTGCGCTTCTTTCGTTTCATTTTTTTCTCGTTTCGAACGTTAGACTTGATTCGATCGATAAAACTGCGATTTATTTTATCGACTGTTTCAGTTTATCATCTACAACAGAAAAGATGCTTGGTGGTACATAAAAAGGTGGGTAGTATTTTAAGTGAGATAAGGCAAATATTTACGAAAATTTGTCGGTAATAGAATTTTATGTTGGTGGCATTATAGGATATCCTCCTCTACGTATGCTATAAGTACTATTATAGTATCAAAGAGATACATTTACGCATGCGAGGTTTTGGATCATAAAGAACGACATTTTTAGGAAGCTTCTATCAAAGTAGGGCAGTATGTAATCTGATAAAAATCCAGATATTTGAAATATGATTATTTAACCTAATAGATACATACTTGCACGAAATCTTCTGCTGAGCACCCTATATACAGTGTGTTTCACTTTTCATGGGGACACCTAAATAACTTTTTTATTTTGAAAGCAATCAATATAAAATTTTTATCAGTTATGTAGGCCACGACAATGCATCTTTTCATATGAATAGAGTTTTTATAAAGTCAAAATCTAGCCAACTACGATTAAAATAAAAAGTAGCGTTTCAAGTCGGGTCATAGTAGAGATTAAGATAGAGCAAAAAAGTATTAAGAAAAGTTATTACAAATCACTCAAGAACTCCAAAACCAAATTTCTCTGAAAAATTAGTAATTTTACATTTTTCTCCATTTTTATGCCATCAGCAGATGATAATTTGTTATTGCAATAATAAGAGTGCCATGAAACAAGAAAACGATTCATCAGTTCAAACGTCAAACATCAAACGTCAATTCACTAAACAGTTTACTTCAGTTGCAACTATCGAACTTTGCTAAGCAATGGCCGATAGACATTTAAGTATTGCTCAAAAAAAGTAGAAATTATTCGAATTGTTGGTGACAATGTACGTTCTACCCGAGAGGCGGCTAGAGAGTTTAACGCGAGGCACCCTGAACGTCCACCCATCCGTCATCGAACTGTTGCATACTTGAATAATATTTTCAACACTACTGGAAATGTTACTAAACCATGTCCACGAGGATTGAACAATCGAGGACACCATTTAGATGCAGTAATATTAGCAGCGTATCGTAATAATCCTCACACGAGTTTACGAGATATGGCTAGAAATTTAAATATCTCTTACTCTAAAATTTGGAGATGTCTCCGTCGTCACAAATTGAAACCGTATAAGCCAAAATATTTACACACTCTTGAAGATGGAGATCTCCATAGAAGAATGGAGTATTGTCTATGGGCTCAAGGTAATTATCTAAATGACAGAGAATTTTCAAAAAAAAATTATGTTTAGTGATGAAGCTACATTTACTACTAACGGTGTAGTTTCGTCCCAGAACTGTAGATAGCAACAGAAAAAACCCAAACTGGGTCATCAACTGTAAAAGACAATATTCACAGAAAATTAATGTGTGGTGCGGAATTTTAAATGCACGAATCATTGGAACCCGTTTTTCTTTTTTGACACGCTAAATGCAGAAAGGTTTTTACAATTTCCAAAATACTGAATTAATGGATGTGCTTGATGATTTACCACTGGATGAGAGGCGAGATTTGTACTTCCAGCTAGATGGATCCCCGGTTCATAACGCAAGAATAGTGCGAGCATGGTTAGACGAGAACTTTCCGTTAAGATGGATAGGTCGTAATAGCCCGTTAATAGAGTGGGCTCCTAGATCGCCTGACATTACACCACTTGACTTTTTCCTTTGGGGAACTATTAAAAATGTTGTGTATGCATCAAGACCTCAAAACATACAGGAACTGTGTCAGAGAATCCGACAAGCCTGCCGAGAAATTTCCCCAGAAATACTACGACGAGTTGTACTGAATCACAAAAGACGATTGGAAAAATGTATCCGTCTTCAAGGTGATCTAGTTGAAAAAGATCCTATTTAAAATATTGTTCGTTAAATTGTTGCTATATTTTGTTCTTTAATACTGAATAAAATTTGCGAATCGTTTTCTTGTTTCATGGCACTCTTATTATTGCAATAACAAATTATCATCTGCTGATGGCATAAAAATGGAGAAAAATGTAAAATTACAAATTTTTCAGAGAAATTTGGTATTTGGAGTTCTTGAGTGATTTGTAATAACTTTTCTTAATACTTTTTTGCTCTATCTTAATCGCTACTATGACCCGACTTGAAACGCTACTTTTTATTTTAATCGTAGTTGGCTAGATTTTGACTTTATAAAAACTCTATTCATATGAAAAGATGCATTGTCGTGGCCTACATAACTGATAAAAATTTTATATTGATTGCTTTCAAAATAAAAAAGTTATTTAGGTGTCCCCATGAAAAGTGAAACACACTGTATACTAATGGCAATAACTGTAGCATAACTTTTGCGAGGTCATAACCTTGATCAGAAGTATTATCAAGCTTTTATTCTATGTCCACCCTCTTTACCAAAACGAAAAAAGCCTCCTCTCGAAACGTTCTACATTTTAGGTCGCCATTTTAGCCCTACTAATGAAAAATCGATGGGAATTCTATGGGAAATTAAACAACGAGCAGCAAAAATCAAGATTGGTGTTCAGCCACTTTACCAAAAGCCCACCAACCTCCAATGAAATTCTCAAAATAAAGGAAACTTTCCATGCCATTACAGACAATTTCGAAAAGACCGAATTTCAAACAAAATTTAAGTTAAAATGAGCCACCACCTCCGGCTTTCTCTTGAACAGTTTTACATTTTAAGTCGCCATTTTAGCCCTACTAATAAACAATCAAGCACCTTAAAAAAAGACTAGCTAAAGCGAAACAAAATAAAAATGAAATCTTAAAAACATAACAGCGCCTGTAATAGCTCGACTGATTGCAAGTCAAGTCTTTTATTGGTCTATTGAGCCATACTAAACGAGCAACGTCTAAAAAAAACTCCAAAAAGTGCTTGTTGACGAAGCCACTTACAAATTAACCTCATATCTAGATCAAATTTTGTGGTGGATCAAGAGTTTTACAACAAAGAGTTTACAACCCTTCACAAGGTGATCAAGCAAGTTCAAAAAACAAATCCAGCTAAACAAAAACAATCACCATCAAGCTTTTATTCTATGGAAAACGACAGAAGCAGCAGAAAAAAATCAACACTGGCGTCCATCTTCGTTACCAAAACGAAAAGGCAAGATTCCAAAACAGATCAAAACTCCAATGGAACTCCTAAAAGAATCCATAAAAATATAAACACATTTTCATGCTAGTACAGAAAATTTTGACAAGACCAAATTCCAAACACAACTCAAATTAAATTAGGTAATGAGCCACCACCCCTCCCCTTCCCCTCTCGAATAGCTCTAGATTTAAGGGAGCCACCATCAAGCTTTTATTCTATGGGAAATTAAACAACGAGCAGCAAAAATCAAGATTGGTGTTCAGCCCCTTTACCAAAAGCCCACCCAACTTCCAATGAAATTCTCAAAATAAAGGAAACTTTCCATGCCATTACAGACAATTTCGAAAAGACCGAATTTCAAACAAAATTTAAGTTAAAATGAGCCACCACCTCCGGCTTTCTCTTGAACAGTTCTACATTTTAAGTCGCCATTTTAGCCCTACTAATAAAGAATCAAGCACCTTAAAAAAAGACTAGCTAAAGCGAAACAAAATAAAAATAAAATCTTAAAAACGTAACAGCACCTGTAATAGCTCGACTGATTGCAAGCCAAGTCTTTTATTGCTCTATTCAGCCATACTAAACGAGCAACGTCTAAAAAAACTCCAAAAAGTAATCGAAAATCAAAGACTCACTTGATCTGAAAATAAATCCTACGATGACTAATTAAAAAGTGGAGTGAAAACGTGATAAAAGAAAGTCATCAGTCTCTTTGTCGTAACCTTCCATTAGGTGTGCAAAATTACTTCCAATGCTCACATGCAGTATCCTCACAATGCTTAAAAGTTGATAAACAAAACGTAGATTAGTTTACCTCACATTTATTAAAGGAAAAGGATCAGAAGACGGAGTGTCTAGAAAAAAATCGTTTGAGGTGATGAGCAGGAATTACCAGCCTCCTTTTGGCCAAATCAGTTCTTGAACTATGTCAGGCCTGTGATTATTACTTCAATGGCTCATATATCTGATGGTTCCAAATGCCTAAATTTTGGTATACAAGACGCAGATTGGTATCCGCATGCTCTGTCAAAAGAAAAATAAGATACTAGATGGTGGCAGGATTTGTTTTTGTTAGACAGTAACCTTCATAAAGAACATCGAGCTTTCAGCTTTTCAGGAAATTTAAATTGAAGATTGAAGCAAAAAATAGTCTAGCAGTGATACCTAATTCTTCATTTTCTTGTGGTTGTCGACCTAAAGACCTACATACATCGTTAGTAGACTGAAACTGGTATTGGTTTTATTTTCAAGATAATTTTATGTTATTAGTGTTTAAATGTGATATCAAAGATATAGGAGCTGTGGGCTGACTTCCATAAAGCGCAATTTGGAAGGCCAACCTCCAAACAGCTGATATTATTGGCTTGCGATTCGATCATCGTTTATCAGCCTCGACTAATTCTGGTGTTGCTGCGTGGCATGTTCTTGATAAAGCCATGGATCTACAACCATCTCCACTGACGCTCATTTTTGAAGAGTCTGAAGAAGTTAATGATTATGGCAGCTTCCATAAAGCACTCCAAACGAGTTTTTTTTTTGTTGATATAACAGAGTTCTAATAATTTTCTTCACTTCAAGAGTGGTAATATGCTTGTTGAAGAAGCCACTTACAAATTAACCTCATATCTAGATCAAATTTTGTGGTCGATCAAGAGCAATCTCGTTTACAACCCTTCAAAAGATGGTCAAGTTAGTTCAATTTTTGTCAAAATCTTCTATAAAGTGGCGGTTTGCAAAATAGAAAATAAAAAGATTTTCCGAGCGTTGGTCACGTGTAAGTCTATTCTTTGCGTAATGGCAAACCAATATAAATACAAATTAACTGTCGCCTGTCAAATTTGGTGACATCCTGCTTTAACAGGGTTGATTCACCGAGCTCAAATTGAAATAGCGTTTAGAGCAGGCATCGGTTCAAAAATTAGATCAAAGAAATCAAGGTGGTTTTGGCCCTACGAACAGAATCTTTCGTAAAAAAAACTAAAGGCCTATAAAAAGTAATTGTTAAAATTACTTTTCTTAGCAGCAATATTTTCATAAATTAATGCATCTTTTATTACATTAAAAATCGATGCAGACGATGCAGCTAAGTGCACGTAACACCTGCAAGTTTCTTATATTTTCTATAGCAATATAAAAATTCCCACTCGTAGTATTCGACAATATATTCTAAAAAAAAAAAAAACATAATACCAGACATACAAGATACACAAAGCAGATAAGGGACGAGAATCCAGCTCAGCTGACAGGAGGCAACGTGAAAGAAAAAACGAGTAGCAGGAGTTGGGGAGGTGTGCAGGGAAGCGATGGTGAGAATCGGTGCAAAAGTGTCTTTGATAATGATGCGCATGTGACGCCAACAATCAAAGTTTTGCGCCCGTAGGCTCGAGCCTACGACAGCTATGCATACAAGAGAGTCTCAAAAACAGTAGACTGTCGTTCGCGGTGGGGCGGCGAAGGGTGACGGTTGTTTGTCACCGGCGTTCGTCTGAAGGGTCGTGACAACACGTCAAAAAGAAGAGGGGTCGCCCTGTGTGTGTAGCAGTGGTAGCAACGCAGACATAGTTATATAACAACCAAGGCAGATTATTACTATGTGTATAGGTAGTATAACTACTACTGCAGCTTGGGGATACCCTATTCACCTTACGCCATAGCCACTACTATCATCGACTCCATACACCCCCTTCGCATCATCGTTGGGGTTTGTTTTTTTTCTATATTTGCATGCTCCGTACTCTTCTCGCATATTTATATTGATCCAACACAGGCATATTTTCATGTATGTTATATATACATACATACATATGTATGTATTTACTGACGAATACACGGATGTATTTACGAGGGAAGCTAAATAAATGGTTTAGATATGCAGACTGCACTTATTATTTTTCCAAAATTAATTGGTTAATTTAAAGAGATTATTTAGATTAAGACTTTAAAATATGTAGGTGGACTGAAGATAAAGGAGAAAATAGGAAGAACAATTCTTCAGACATATTCCAGAAATAGAAGAATTGTTTTCTATCAACCACTATCCATCCAGGATATCCAGATATTGTAGACACAGAATTAGAAGTAGGTTCCTTTCGGCTTGAATAATTTCCACCCAATAATTTCTCCTTCGACCTCGTAATAGACTAAACTTAAAATGTAGACCTAAAATTAAGAAGTCCATTAAGAAGATTTGACGTCTTAACACCGCGACTTCAGAAATTAGAGAGGATCGAAAAATGGATAACGAATCAAAGACCTACTAAGGAGCAAGATCAAATGCAGCTGCTGTCGTTGGTTTTGCCATTACTGCTCACAGGCTGAGGCTCTAGTGGCCTCGATCATGATGTCTTCGTAGGAGATATTTTCATGTCTTTCTGGACATGCTACATAACATTCGTGAATCACTAATTTATAGCTTTCTCCAGGGCTTTCCGATTGCCTACTGACTATGACTCAGCAGCCCAGTAAGCAACATCATTAACTGTCACAGCATTATTTTTTTTCGAATAACGATAATGAACTGGTGTCGTCTTCAATCAGAGTCCTGATTTGTTTTTCTGGCATGAGCTTGCAGAACCTCCTCGTCCATTGGCTATAACAACATTGTTACGTTGTTAACTTCAGTTACATTTGGGTGGAATGGGGTGGTGTCTATGAGAAGAATCGCTTAGATTGAGGAGTCGTTTT
The DNA here is from genome assembly GCA_023690525.1 of Holotrichia oblita. Lineage (NCBI taxonomy): Eukaryota > Metazoa > Arthropoda > Insecta > Coleoptera > Scarabaeidae > Holotrichia > Holotrichia oblita. Next base: position 13,511,870 of record CM043015.1, read on the forward strand.
CTTTAGTAAACGGTTGCATGTCCAATACAAACTTGTTATATAACTAATCTTTGAATAGTTTCCCATCCAGTCCCTTTCTTTTGGCTTGTATAATATTCTGGCAGCCACTTCATCATAAATTTTTTAGAAGAATTTTTTGGAATTGGCATACTCAAAAGATGGCGCGTCATGATCAATCAAACGTCATCAAGAAAATATTCGGAACAAACTAAATAAACAACTAGAAATTTTAAAAATCCTTTTTTCAATATGCAAATGCTTTAAAAGGAAGTAACACAAATCAAAAAAAATAATCTTGAATAAAATTTTGACCAAAGTAAAATTGTTATGAAGCCAGATCAGAATGGGATAGTATTCACAGAAAGAATATAAAATAATGGAATTATGAAGATAGCATGTTAGTGACATGACTAACATGCTAGCAGAGATAAATGAATGAAATGAAGCCTAGATATGACGAAGGTGGATTAGAAACAACGAATTTATTTAGAACAATAACTCAGAGAATCACCATGAACACACAAGTTAATCTTGACCTAGCACAATTTTGGGGATCCAACTAAAATTGCGTTGTCTCTATTGTGATTTGGATCTCTTTCCTAAAACTCTAAATGCAATTCAGAGATAGAGATGGGAAAAAATTGGCTAAAAAGGTATGTATATATTGGAAAATAGGATCCCAACATCTTGACCAAACACCTTATTGGAGTCTAAGGAGTCTAAGGAGGAGAAAATTATATAAAGTCGAGGAGATTGTGTACAGACTAGGTACATCTTCATATGATATGAGTTTTTGTCTTAATCTTAAAATAGCTCTACCACCATCCTTATTGGAGGCTAATGTCGTAAACATGAGACCAGATGAATGAGCAGCTAATCAAAACATACAGCCCAAAATATGCCCCAAACGGAAAGGGTAATGAAAAGTCAAAAGGTCAGGAAAGGTACCATATCTATACCTTGGCAGGAGACACTAATGCTGTCCATCATAGAGATAGAGAGCGTTAGTACCTTGCCCCACCCCCCTTAACCCTAACCGCCAATAGAACGTAATACAATGTGATCTTAGAACAGCAAGATTTAGACAAGATTAGACATTAGAAAACAAACCAAACTTATCGACCCGGAAACAAACTTTGATGAAAAGCTTTAAGGAAAAGAGCATAAAGTGAAAAACAGCATGAGTAATGGGGAATCTAAAGAATTTGCAAGACAACTAAATTTTTAAATTGGAAAGAATTAAGAAAATCTGTATTTTAAAATTGACTTTCTTCTAATTTTGGATTCTTTCGTACGGATTTTTGAAGGCTGCTGTGTAGCTATAGCTAAATAGGCTGGGGGTGGAGTTGTTGCTTAATTTAATATTGTATCTACCAAATCGTCTTTCCTTTACAACTATGGATATCTCGAAGTTGGATTTGGTTGATCGGTTTTATGTCAAAATTCGAATTTCGGTTAGTTAAGACAGATTGACTGATTTTGGCAATTTTTTTTTTAGATTTAGATTGACATATTTAGGGTCTTGGCTATCAACATTTTTGTTGGTTATCTTAGGCATATGCAGCCCAAGATTTGGATCGTCTTTTAAGATGGGTTTCACCAGCAATTACTTGCAGATTTATCATCCTTAAACACTCCTTTAGTAACAATTCGAGCTTGTATTATAGCCATAGCATGAAGTACTCTAGTAATCAGCTTATGGCATTACAACCAGTCTAATCCGAACGGAAATCCATACATCGTTTCGAGATCTGTACACAGATCTGAATAAAATATTAAACGAATAATAAAAAGATTGTCTACACGTATGATGATTATGAATAAAACATGCTGCAATTGAAAATATTAAATGTAGGCGAGGTTCATCATTTGTCATATTCGTCATTTCCGCATTTCTGTTGTTGCATTAGCGTTCATTTAAATTTTAAATGCACGACAATCTTTTTTTCTGCCGTTCAACGATGCTGTTCAGCCGCCGTTGCGTCCGTAGCTTATTCGAAAACAATGCTTTTAATGATACAAACAGACGAGTAATGCTGTCGATGATGAGACGATGGAGATAAGCAACTTCGACATGCCTTGCGCTACCGTCTGCCTGTTTCTTTTTTTTTACTATTGGAGTTCGTTAAGTTGTGTGTTATGTGCTAGCTCGGATTCAGATTATTAATTTTTATGTCTTGATCTAAGTAGTTCTTGTATTGTTTGTACCTCTCTGTATTTATTATTGATCTACATAATAAAATTCATATCGGAGGGAATATTTTTTTATTAAACAGTCGGTAGCCACTCGATAAACCTCGACCGGTATTATAGGGTGAACAATAGATATCGTAGGGGTTGTTCCTCTCACCATAATATGTGTAGGATAGGGGTGGTGACATACATAGACAGAGATAGAATTCAAGATTGTATCGTGAAATTTAAGGGCGGCAGGAGTCGGATTTCCACCCCAAGCTGCGCTATATTCGAGAGCACCCCTTATACGAGGCAATCCATGCAGAGCCTACTAATGTAATAAATGTACCGCACTGCATATTAGATATGGCATATATAATATTATTACCGGGTTTTGCAATGCAGATGCAACGCAATTGCGCAGGATTTGCAGCAGCTATCCAGCTCTCTTTAATGCACGTCATAGGGGAATGTATTCAGATACTGATTGCAAATAATCTGATGTGTATTCTCTATTCACTGGATAGATCAAATGATTCCCACGCAACTCAGTTGGGCAGTTTTTCGTAGAATTGTTAGAATTTTTGTTTGGACCACGAGCAGAAGCTAATGGAATTTAATGGAATATCTTATGTCAGAATTTAGTAATCAACTGCCTGTTCCTGGAAAAACTGACCAAAATAGTTATTTCATGGTTTTTGAAGATATCATTTATACTGCATCTAGAATTAAGTACAGTTTCTATCTAAATTCAATATGAAACAGAATCTACATGATATGTAGATCCAAAATTGATTTTTGTCCAATCAGATCGTACCGGATTTGTGGCACAGCAATATAATTTTAACGAAGAAAAACAAAACTCTGCATCTAGTTAGCTTTTCAGGATTCTGCCTTCAAGGGTGCAATGGCTAAGTGTATTGCATGTGTGATTTTATAATCTCTGGAATGTCAAACTTGTGTTTCGAACAAATGCTATAATAATAATAATAATAATAATGCTACCCCAACATCTCTAGAAGCAAATGCAGAAAGCAGTGATTCTGGAGGCATGTCACATTATGCGCAAAGTTCTCAACTAATAGCCAATTCAAATATGCTGTATCGAGTGTAATAACCATGGAACCACAGAATTTTGACACATACATCCGAGCCCGTCCGTTGGCACTCTGCCCCGGACGCGGTTAATGATCCCCATCCTCTTAAAGGATGAGGAGTGCGCTGAGCCAGTAATTCATAATAATAATAATAATATGGTTATGAAAAAATTTTTTTTTTGAAAAAGCATGTCTCCTAACAAAAGAGGAGTACCAGAGAATCTTCCAGGGATCTGGAATCTTCTGCATTAACCAGCATTCATCTGGGGATTGTTCTGTAAAGCACAAGTTTCTTGAAAAATAAAATCTATCTATTCAAGGTCTTTTACCGACAGATAGCATTGGTTGCCATGGAAAACCAGAAGGAGTTGTATGTGAATTTTGATCCTTTTTGCCAGAAAATTGTACTGGATAGCTCAAAAAAATTCTGTCCAATTTATGCCAAAGATGAATCTAGGAAAATTTCCTGAATCGTTAAGATGAATTAATAATCAATTAACGTTTCATTGGAGAAGGAACCTCCCACCCCCTCCACAAAGACTCAATTGCTGTTTCCACTTGATGATACGTTGGGGATAAATGATCATGAAGAGAAACAAACAAATAAGAGTGAATTGGAAGAATGCAATATTCCATTGCAGCGATGTTTATTTGGTTATTTCGAAACACACGAACTATTTGTAATTCCGTAGGCTTTCACAGACGGTGTCACTACGTGTAATAGAATCTTCTTCCGTGTTTAGATGTGTAGTCGCAATTCCAATCGACGTTTCGCTGTTCATGCTGCCAGCTTCTTCAGGATCTGCAATAACACTGAAACCCGGAAGAAGATTTTATTACCACACGAACTATTTGTCAAGTTGTTTGGTACAATTGGTAACCATACGTTCTTGATTTAAGAGTTCGGTGTGCTAATGGTGGTAGGTGGGAAAGTTATGTATGCCTCTTCCTTCAACTTTCTTATAGCACTATGACTATCCCTCGATAGGATTGTTACTTGTTTCCATGCAATCTTATGGCTCCCATGGCTAGCCTAGAGCATGTAGCGTCAAATTCAATTTCTTTGTTTCCCCCAAGTGGACCATTTTTTGTATTGGTTATTCTATACCTTCATGGGTCTATCAGAGCTCGTACCTAATGATATTGGTTCTATTTATGGCTGTTCTCGCATTACACTCAGTTTTCTGATAAATCGCATATGTTGCTTTGTCAGCATTCTGAGCTGTTTAATGCACGCTGTCACCTTTCGTCTCAGACAATGTTTTATCCCGATATCAATTTTCTTCTAGTTTACCAGAGATGCTATTGTTTATCCCTTTCATCTGCGTACACAGCTCGAGCTTTATCATATAGATAACTGATCATTCCAAGTTGTGGCATTTAGTGGAGAGATAGGCCGTCTACATGTTGCAGTATTTCATGTTCCATCACTATTAAGTATTGTTGGTTGTTTAGTTGTGTACTATTAGGACATCCAGGATGAGAATTCCGATGTCAATTCCATTTCTCACAGCAAATTAAATGGATTCTTCCTCTGCAGTTTAAGTTTTGTAGGAATCCATCTAATCTATAATCATTTTTAGCCATATGACAAACGTGTCGTTGACACATCTTTATCCCAACGTGGACTTCGCCCTATAAGTATCGGTACCATTTTTAAAACATTTCCATATATATGTACTTTGGTCAGTTTTGGGGAGAATCGAGACCCCATTCCTAAAGTAGGTTCGGTTGGAACATTGGTGAAGAGGGTGGTAACATCAAACTAAACCAATCTACAACCTCCTTCTAATTTGATGTCCTTGATTATACTAATAATTCATCACCACAAATCGCTTATCGTGAGCTCTAAGAAAGCAAGGCAAACGAAAACTTTAAATTACTTCTAAAATTTGTTACCGAATTTTATAGGAAACAAACTAGTTTTTCTTTTTTTTGCTTATTTAAAAAAAAAAACAAAACTTCTCTAAAAATGCAAAGCTTGCTTTTTAGAGAAGTTTTATCGAAGTATTGAAGTGCTTCTTGCTTTCTTTTATTTCTCCTTTTTATACTCGACGTATTCACCTGTCACACAACCACATATATTTTATTTTAAATTGGAGTTCTCCTAATGAAAAATTATTGCGTGACGTTTTACATTTTGTCCTCTCCATATATGCCTTTATACATATTCGCTTTTTCACTACCTATCACAATTCGCTGCTTATTCTAGTAACGCTACTTTCCTTCAAGAATTTTTTTTATTTCATCTAATATACATTTATTGTTATTGTTTGATACCATAACGTCAAGCTCGTATTTTGCATCATCTCCCCTAGACACGCTCGCGAGTTTTCGGGGGGTTGCTACTTTATAAACTTAGGAGAGTTGCCATCGAGTAGCTATCTATTCGCGCAAACTGGTACCGAACTAAATAAGGGTGTAGGATTACTTTTTTTTTTAACGTATGACATATGTGAGTTAAATTTATTGCTCGAGTTCGAAGTTGCGAACCGTTCGAGGGCCGAATGTGGTCGCTAATCGACGAACGATTCACGCCGAATTGTGGGAGAAGGTTGGCAAATAACTGTCCATGTGAAATTAATGTGTTAGCAAAAAAAAAGCTTTTCTTGTTAGTTGGATTTTATACGTCTTTAAATGATATTTCTATTTAAGTTAAGTTTGTTTAAGCTTACCAAATCGCTGATGAAATTATGCTTTTAGACTGGATTTGTTAACTCACCTAAAACAAAAGAAAACATGACGTTAATTTTTATATCAAGCCTACTACTTCCTTTATTAGTGTGCAACTATTGCTATCTCGTACGTTTACAGTAGTAACGTCCACACAAGGTCACTCTTATCTATATTTTGACTAATTAATCCCCCTAATATTATATAACATATAGAAACATACTCTAGGTATATCTATAATGAAACTACCAAGTTTTTTTTTACCTAAACATGTATACGTAGACATACATACATACTTTTGTTTTGTCGGATAGCGTTGCGTTGTTGTTGTGTAATTTTAATTTTAGCTCTTACACGATGACACTCTAACTAATAAATTCAGCTTAAAACCGCGTGAAGTGCAAAAACCTAAATGAAAATTCTCCAACTGCAACGAGTGGTAAAGTAAACAGAGGTGCCACAGCATGACAAGCTGATATTACGATGACACTAGTGTAAATATTGCATCCTTGTAATTGGCGTAAAAAAAAACTAGAAATACAAGGAGCGTCAATGTTTATTGTTTCCTTTTTAATGTTTCGGCTGTTTAAATATTTTTTTTAATCTCATTTATTGATGCAACTCTTCAGTGCAACTTTTTTGACAATATTGAGAAAATATTAATAGTTCTACGCCCTGACATCCTCCCCCACCCTCCTTCTCCTGAGCCGTTTAATGATTTGTTTTTGTAAAGTATAATTACAAACAATAGGATTTAATTTTCTCAGACCATCTATTAGACCATTATTTAATTGAGTCGGCAATGATCATGGAGAAAAAGGTTATAATCCTTTACTTTTTTCGGATACAAAGAAGATTCCTTCAAGTATCCGCAAAAAAAAAGGTACCAATGGAATGCCATTCTATTCTACCTGAAAGTGAAGATACTAGTTTATCATTCTCCTCTCTGAGAAAAAAACTAAATGTTAAGCTTACCAAAACATGAAACGTGCTACAGAACAACCTTACGAGGCAAAGGAAATTGTTCAGTGGCAAAATCGCTGTCACCTATTTAGCAAATTTGGTTTTAGCACTTTAGCTCTTCGGCGCTGTAAAGCTCTTTCCAGGTTTGTGTGTTACGACCACAATGGCTTTCTTCGAGATGGAGGAAAGACCATCGCCGTTTTCAGGCAATAATTTTCAAACACTTACTATCTGATGCGAGCACCTTTCAGCTCTTGTTCACCTTTATGATTCCAGGGATCTCTTGAGAGATTGCAAGACGAAGGTGAGTGTTTGCATAAAATTTCAAATATTAATGACAAAATGAGATCGTAAACTCTTTGGTAAAGATATCAAAAACCTGGACTTCAAGAAGCTTATTGCCAACTCTAAGAACAAAACGAAAGTAATATGGAAAATATTTTCGTGCAAAATAGTGAATACATCTGGTACCTTTATTATTAAACCTGTAATAGAAATAATAATAACCCATAAAGTAAGATGTTCCAGCTCCAATTCATAAAAAAGCTTCAACTGAGATTGGGAATAATTATAAGCCGGTTTATCTTCTTCCTGTCTTTTCTAAAGGCTTTTGAAAAAAACTATTAACACTAGCATATATCATACTTATGCATACAGTTAAACATAAGCCAATATAATACTATTATGTAGTATTAATATGGTCAAAGATGTGTTAGTTCCATTAGTGAAATATAGAGTACGCCACAGTATATTCAGAACGATGAGAGTTTTAAAGTAGAGGAGTAAGGAAAGTAGGTAAACAAACAACGGACCAGACAAATTATTGCTTCTATGACACCTGTCAGATGTCTTGTCAATTATCAAATTAATTGACAGTCACAATCGACAGCTAAGTAAATAATTTATTATTAAACAATATACAATCGATGATTAAAGCAGCGTTGTGAAAGAGAGACGAATAATTGACCTTAATTGTCGCTTCTCTGATTTACAGGTAACTCAAAATTATTGCTTACTAACTTCCTATTATACTCCAGCTAGTTTAGGTAGATGATGAAGGAATTCGATCGTACCGCACTTGCAAATCATCATAAATAGCATATTTCATAAAAAGATCGACTTTTAACAGCATAAAGATAGTTCAAAAAGTACTCGATAGTAGTATTATAAAAATGCTAATTCTACAACTTCAAGAAAGAGTATTTTAAAATCGTTCTCCTGAAAAATAAGGATTTTTGACACGTGTCTCAACATTCTACTATCGGCGACATCTATATTTCATTTCAGAAACTATTCTTTGCACGTATTACTATATGAGCAAAAAATATTTAGATAAGGGATTGCCATGATTAAAAAACCAATGTCTTTGATAGGTTCAGTTTTTTGTTAATGTTAATGTCAGTTTTGATTTGAAGTTTTATTTGACAGGAATTAAATGTCAGTTTCTTACTTTACTCGACATGATATTTTCACAATTACATAAACGATTCATCATTGAATCTTATTTTCGTAATGGAAATCTTGAAAATGGAGATACAGTACTGTAGCTTGCCTGGTTGAATTTCGACAACAGTTTCCTGATTTTGTGTTCGTGGAAGCTGACTTTTTCAATGTGGTCCGGAATTGTGTGCAACTGTTCACAGAAGCAGGAAGTGTAACACATAAGAGCGGTGGTGGTAGGCCAACAGTCGGTACAGAGGGAACTATTGAAAATGTTCGACAAATTATTAACGCAGCACCAACATCTTTGCGAAGAGTCATACAGCAAGTTCCCGTATCATATGGTACATGCAGAATAATTTTAAGGAGGGAGATTGCTTTATTTCCTTATAAAGTGCAGGCGTATCATGAATTGTTACGGCCTGATCATAACAGGCGCATGTTATATTGCCAGTGGTTCACCCGATATTTATTGAACAACAATGACCTCTTGGATTTGACATTTTTCACAGATGAGGCGTAGTTTTATTTGTCAGGGTATATCAATTCACAAACCATGAGAATGTGGAGTGCTGAAAACTCTCACATATTTCGTGAGTCTTCGTTGCATCCCCAGAAAGTGGGGGTGTGGATTGGTGTTTCTCGCAGACGATTGATATCCATAATCTTTGAAGAAACCATCAATGCCCAAAAATATCGAGACAACATCTTAGAACCCTTCATAAACCAACTCCACGAAGGCGAGCTGCAACAGGGATAGTTCCAACAAGATGGTGCCACTTCTCGCACGACTCCGCAATCTATCGCTTATTTACGACGATTTTTTGGCGATCCTTTACGTTGTCAACCTGAATTCCCGCCAAGATCACCAGATTTGACTATCCTAGATTACTTCGTTTTTCCACATTTGAAGAACACCATTTTTTAAATACCAGTTCACACACTTCCTGAGTTGCGAAACCGAATAATTTAAGAATGTGCCAATATTACGCCCGAAATACTCTGGAACACATTTGAAAATATGAAAAGGCGTGCAAATTTGTGCCTGCATGAAAATGGTGGCCATTTTCAACATCTCATGTAATAAATTGAAAATAAACCCATAAGTGCAAAACATTACATTTAAAATAACTCTTTAACTCGACGACATAAGTATTATTATCCATTCATAGAAATTCCAAAGCAACGTTTTATTTAAATAATTTTTAGAATTCAGTAAAGTCTTGCAAGTTGGGTGATCTTCATTATTAGCTTGGTTTTCCGATGTAGATCAGAGTTAGTTAGTAATACCTGAATTTACTCATTTCTTGGAAAGGGAATTGGGCTTCTAATGTTGTGATAAGCCAAATTAAATTTTTGTTGAAATCGCACAACTCAGTCTCCCTTGTCATTCTTATGCAGTTTGGACAAGTTCTGTGTTTTTTTTTTTTTTTTTAGGTTAGGATATTGGTTGTTACATTCAACGATAAGTTAATATTAGCGTTATGGACAGCTCCCAATTTGTATTATTGTTAGAATTGTATTTTCAAAACTTGGCAGTACCTGCATCTCCAATTCCATTACAAAAATGTGCATTTCATATCCTGAAGAGTAGACTGCCTATCTTCTATGCACGCCACTGGATGGACTATTGCAAAAGTACCGACGGTGGTACGAGAGGTCCGAGCCACTCGTTTCCCTGCATGCGCGAGAGACGAATGAGTACGGTTATTTCGAAAAAAACGAGAGAAAAAAGCAAACGAAATCGTACACATTTTCCTATACTCATATTTCAAATGGCTATTTTTATTTGTCTGTCAAACTTTTTCCGCATGCCTGAAAAATGTTTAATTATTTTTGCGTTTCATATCGAGAGGAACGGCGGCAGTATGAGGGGAATGACTCATGGGGTCCCCGGGTAGAGAATAACGGCACACATCTATATCACCGATATTTCATTTAAAAAAATGTGTCCGAACTCGTTCTCTTCGAACACACACACACACACACACCACCGCCCCGCCACCATCTCCACCTCCTCCCACTCCCGTATCCGACTCATTCGTTCCGTTTTTTTTTTTAGTCGCCACCCCAATTCCGTCAAACCACCCCCTACAGCATCATATATTTATATTCTCGGCGGATGGACAAACTGCCATACCGGGGGCATTGTGTTCTGCGAGTTCTGGAGCGGCTATCGTTATGCAGACGAAAATTCGATGTGATTTTTAAATTTAATGAAACAAAACGAAGTAATCATATATGTAAAACGTTATGTTTGCGCGTTTTTTTTTTTTGTATTTCCAACCGAGGTTTCCGTTATTTCTTTTTTTTTTCGATTTTTTTCCGCGTTTTTTTTTTTAGTTAGAATGGGGGTAGTAATTTTTTAAAACTGCCGCGACGAACTCGAACATTTTTTACATTTAATCAACAGAAAAAAAAAACAACAAATGTGTCTGCATATTTAACATTTCAGCTTAAATATTTAAATTTTTCGCATACTGCTACTATTGCCGTCACTTGTTTTGTGGTAGGCTCATTTTGTTGTACAACCGTTGCGAGTTCGATGCACGAAGTAATACTTTCTGTAAATATGTATGTAATGCGAAGACCTAACATCTCTATGATACAGGGTGTAGCAGGCACCTAAGATGCCTTCGTCCGCATCTCCTTTGTAATACAATATATCGAAAAAAATCGAAACTTGTTGGTTGGCGTCACGACTGGACGCTGAGAGATATCCTCTCAGAACGTGTCCAAATCCACATGCGTTTAAGAAGGTGTTGGATAAATTTACAACTACTGGCACTGTTCGCCGAGCAAAGAGAGTGAGAACGAAGCCAGTTTTCACCGTAGAAAACGAATTGTAAGTTCTGGAGGCTGCTGTTGAAAATTCTCATATCGATGTCCGAAAAATTAGTAGAAGCACTGATATTTCAATGCGTTCTGTGCATTTAAAATTCAATTGCAACCTCAAGATTTTTTTGAAACCAAGCAAAATTTCTGCAATTGGACAACCAACAAAATTGACCAAGATGATCTTTCGGATCATGATATCATGATATTTTCGAATGAATCGATATTCCATAACGATGGAGTAGTCAATTGTCACAAGTGTCATTATAACGCCGATGAAAACCCGCACGTCATTAGAATTGGAAACAACCAGCAATATTTGGGGTGTCATACTGGAAGAACAACTATTTGGTCCTTACTTCTTCGACGATAACCTGAATGGCAACAATTATTTAAGGTTCCTCCGTGATGACTTGGTTGAACTTTTGGAAAAATGTTCCTTTAGCCGCTCGCCGAGAGATAATTTTCCAACACGATGGAGCTCCTGGACATAATAGTCGTGTCGTTCGAGAATATCTTCGAGATTCATGGATTCGTCGTGGGGATCCAATAAGGTGGCTGCCAACATCACCTGACCTCACTCCCCTTGATTTCTTTCTCTGAGGTAACAGCAAGAACGAGGTCCACAGGACGGTACCAACTATTGCCGAGGATATGTGTGAAAGGATTTTTGCGACTTTCCGTGCTGAATCACCGAAAATCCTAAGGGCGGTGTCTAGGGCCTGTGAGTTCAAGTGGCGATTATGTCTCCAACGGGAAGGTCGTCATTTTGAACATTTAGGTTAAGCTGAGCAAACACCATATTTACCAATTTTTTTTTTATTATGACAGCTGATTTTGAAAAATGATCCTTCTCACCATTTCCGTTGGTCCTCTCCTCGTTATGTGTCTAGCCCATTTCAGTCTTACTATATTTTCGTTTTCCAATTTCTGTTCTATTTCTTTATTTTTCTTTGTTCTCTTTACTCCTTTTTTTGTTGTGTCTGGCCCTAATATTATTCTTAGTATTTTTCGTTCAATTTATTTTCTTCTTCTTCCCTTTTGTTCAACACTGTTGTTTCCGGAGCGTACGTAATGACTGGTCTTATTAAAGTTTTATATATTTTTATTTTGTTTGCTTTACTGATGTTTTTGCTTTTCTATAGCATTTTATTTCTATTTTTTTTGGAGGTCTTCCTGTTGCTCCAAGGCTGGACTGACGTGTCCCTGAGCCTTTTTGTCGCTAGGAGATGGCTCGCTTCTAGCCATGGGAATTCCTTTCAATTATTTGCCCTGTCTTCGAGTTGGGCCCTTTCATGGCGGATCTAATCGTCTGCGTCTAAGATTCGCCTAGTGGCGACAAGAGGCGGGAATCTCTCAGGGTCCAGCTCCCCCAAATGCTGGACCAATGGGTTCTCCGACCGAGCGACCCTTTCAAGGGTTTTCCTGGCCAGCGCCATCGCGTGTTGTGATAAAGTTGGTCATTGGAGGTCTCTGTGGATGTGGATGTTTGACAGGAACCAGGGTGCATTGAGGATGGTACGTAGCACCCTGTTCCGTACCACATCGAGCCTCTTCACTTGAGATTTGCAGGCGCTGGACCAGGTGAGGGCGCCGTAAGTCAGTATCGGGGTCGGAGAAACACCATATAGATCATTAATTTGAGCTTAAGGCTCAAGGAGCTCTTCGAGCAAATATGGGGAGCCAGAGCCCACCTCGCCCTCAAAAAACGAGATATGACCATCGAAAAGTGGTGGCGGAACGTCAGCTTGGAGTCAAGGACCATACCGAGGTACTGGATCCTCGTACTCCAAGGTAACTCGCGTCCCTCTACGGTGACATGCGAGGGAGGTGGATTCCGTTTTATTGAAAAACGAACCGCCACACACTTGTCGGGATTTATGAGCATCCGCCACTTCCGGGCCCACTCTGTCAGCTGGTCGACAGATCGCTGTAGTCGTCTTATCACCAGCGCGTCATTCCTAGATGTTGAATATATGGCAGTGTCGTCAGCAAACACTGCCAGTCTAGTGCTTGGCGGATTAGGGACGTCGCTGGTGAAAAGAATAAAGAGCTGAGGGCCGAGAAGTGAGCCCTGAGGAACGCCCGCTCGGATGGGTCTACTGGTGGAGAACACGCCGGATCGCTTGACACGAAATGTCCTGTCGGAGAGGTAGGATCGTATTAACGAAATCAGGTTCGAGGAGATGCCAAGTCCGCCCATCTTGAATAGCAACCCGCCATGCCACACCGAATCGAATGCCTGTGCGAAGTCCAGAAATACTGCACCCGTGGAGTGTCGCTCCTCTGTAAGCCGGAGGAGTTGAAGGTCTGCCGAGAAGCCCTCCCGGAAACCGAACTGTTCGTCTGGCAGATTCTTTTATTGGATTCTTTCTTTTGTTCTACGTTTATATGTTTGCCCTGATGATACTTCCAGGTAGTTGAACGTTGTAACCTTCTCAAATTTATACGATTGTGTTCTTAGGTGGTTCATATTTTCTTCTATTTATATTTTTTATTAATCTCTAATCCGTATTTCTCTGCTTCTTTTCGAGAGAAAAGAAGAGATATTTTTTAAGAGAAGAAAAAGAAACATTTTAAAAGGAAAGTAGGACGCAGAAAGTGGAGAAATTAAAAATACTAAAAGAAATAGAACATTGATATAAAATAGCGGAGGACAAGGTTGTACCCAAAAGATTGTTTTTTTTTCTATATTTTACAAATAGATTAAACAATTTTTAGTTAGTTAGATAGGGATTGAATTAGGGCATTATAAAAAATCTAAATTTATGATTGTTATTTTAAAATTATACTTTACATGTTGTTTTGATTCGTAATATATAGTTTTTTTTAATTTTACATTTGAAGGTGAATGGGAAACTAGAGTAGCTTCTCCGAACTCCAATAATCTTTATCTAAAGAGTCTCAATACAATATATGTATTGTTCCATTAAAAAATACAGGTTTGATACGCCACTGGAATACGGCACGCCACTGATGTCCGAAAATATTTTTGATGATAGATGGTGATTGTAATTGTGGACAATTTTGCTATTAGACTTTTTCGATATATTCTACGATAAAGGAGCTACGGTTCAAGACAGCTTAAGTGCTACACTCTGTATAACCTCATGTCTACCGATTTTTACTCATAATTTTGAAATATTTCAAGTAGTCATTTGCAATGCATATGATATGGATATCCTGTATTGAATTTCATACACACGTAGATGCAGACATTTTGTAAATATGCATCAAACATCTGCCATAATTTACTTGGAAATTAATTTCTATTGACAGCAGAGTTATGCGGTAATCAACAGTCCACAAATCTTATTATGGATGCCAATTTATCTTTTTCCTTTTGAAAATATCATTTCAGATTCAGTATCTGTTTGCAGAATACCAATTACTCAATCATCCAGTTCATCTATTACAGCCAGCGTAGTCCATTAAATTTGTCCTTTCATAATTGTCCACTTATAATTATCTAGTTATATTGTAAAGCAAATCAAATCAATAAAAAAAAATGGGTTTAAATTTTTTGAAATTAAGGAGGCTGTATAATATCAAGTTTACCCCCACACCAACATTTTTATTTCGGGAGTTAGATTTTCAAACATGTTCACAGTTTCCAAAAGATTCTTTAGCATTAATTAATCTTAAACGTCTTATAGACTTCGTGGTTCCTTTCTAGCAAGAAAATATATAGCGTTTACAAGGAGGATAAATTAAACGCATATGTATTAAAATAGCGTTTCGCTAGCAGTTCTAAATGTAATAGTCAAGCACTAAATTAGTCCCTAAAGATAAGAAATTTGAATTTTCATCGCTAGATTCTTTATATGCTTCCTTCGGAATGGTATTTTGCAGTTAAACACGCGCAAGCTCGAATATGCAGAATTATTCAAAATGCCCGCATGTTGCATACACGAATTCGCATCGAAATTAGCGCACGTTGCGTGTCTTGATTTCGGGCCCCGATAAAGACGTAGTGGTACCCCGAAAAAAAAAAAAACAACTTCCCGTAACACGTAGACCAATGCGCCAATTTTGCATTGGGCGGGCCGCCAATAGGAGCGTGCAGTTTAAGGGGAGGAGGGAAAAATATATATGTAACGATGGAACAGAGACAAAACGGAAAAGAGTAGAGACAGATGGAACGGAAAAAAATGGTAATTACCCAACGTGGTGGAAACTCGACCCTGTATACGCGCGCCTAGAAAAAAAATTCACAAAAGCTGCACACATACACACGTACATATGTAGGCACATACACACGGAGCATTGCGCTTGGGCGCTCATATATTGATTGCATATTAAATAAAAAAAAAATGGAGTCGTATAAAAATGAAACAAATCGTAAAGTCATTTCGCTCAGACACATTGAAATTTCATACAGACAAAAATAACGAAAAATTCGCGTTCTGATGATGGCACTGAATTGCTGGTGGGAAGTAGCGGTAGCTGCATGAACAGTGGCGTGTATATCAAATAGGCAGAAGATATTTTTGATGATGATGATGACCTACCAAGATTGGTAGGTGCATTAAATTATGAGTAAAAATCGGTAGAGATCAGAAGTAGCATATCTTTAAGCTTTTTAAAAACACATTTCTTCAGATGATACCTGAAGAACCAGAGGGCCGTTGAGCTCCAGCAGAGATTTAGCCTTGTTGACTGAAAGAGTAATAACCCATTTCGATTATCTTAGTTTTGGAGTGTTGGTCCAGTGTGAGATTTTTGTGCACTTGCCCATTGTTGGAGATGAGCTCTTATATCGCTTTTGGCGAGACCATAGAATGGCTTTGATCCAATATATCGAAACACCGCAGTTTTCTTTGCAAGACGATGCAAGAAGATATTTGTGGGCACATTGTTAGACGGCATATACTTCTCTCTGAAAAATTATTGGGCTTGTATCCAACTTTGATCGAAACCTTGCATCTCAGAACGTAGATGCCTACCCCAAGTTTGGTCTTGGACACGTTTGTATAGAAGCGTACGGACAGCTGTCTTGAATTACCACATTAAACTGTTTCTCGAAACCGAACCTCCGTGCTATATGATGTTTTAGTTTAACCAGTTCTCCTAATTCTTCTAAGATTCGAAGATGGCCTATTAAGGGTCATATTTATAGTCCGTTCTTGAGGTTGTGTCGATGCTTGAGCACGCGATTTTGACATAAATGTCATTACAAATCTGTCAAAATCGCGTGCTCAAGCATCGACACAACCTCAAGCACGGACTACAAATATGACCCTATGTCTCCTGATTTGAAAGTTGTGTTTTGTTCCAATCTGATGAGGTCCATCATTGCTTCCCTCTTTACCTGCAAGTGCCAGGGAATCAGGTATAATTGGATCTTCATCGCTACAGTTGGACAGTTGCGAATTCTGTATGCATTACTTACGCAAGCAAACCACTGTATCTTTTGTAGGATCACTTATCCATACCATGGATATCCTAAGTGGCCCTTCTGAACCGCCCGAAGTATGCTCTGGAACCGTCGTCGTAACATCACTTCAGAGTATTGGGCTGTCTTTTCTTCCTTTCATACTATTCCCTACGTCCCCCGTCCACCTGGTGATATTAGTGATTAGGGGTTCGGGATTTATTAAATACAGCTCATTGTTAAATACAGTTCATTGATTTTGATTTTGTAGTCGTCTTTGTCTCTGCATTTCCTCTGCTTCCTTTAATATCATAATGCCTTTGATCATATTATGCACTACGTTCCACGCGTCACTGGAAGTTGTCATCACTTCAATTATATTTTCCGGACTTAACTCGCTCCCGATTTGGTTCCGGACCTCCGGAAGATGGTGCGATAGACCGTGTCCATATTGGTGCAGTAAATACATTTGTCATCCTCATCCTTGCCCATTCTCTTTGCATACGATCTATAAGTTCCGTGGCCCGTGAGGGCCTGTGTGAGATGGTAGTCCAGACGTCTATGTCGGCAGCCAAGCCATAGATCGATGTTGTTGATTAGTCTTTTGGTCCACTGTGCTTTTTCTTTATCAGCTTCCCATCTCTTCTGCCAGGCCGTCATACTAACTTTCCTTGCCTCTGCTCGTGATGCTTTTCCCCCATGCTCGTAGATGTACTTGCGTTCCAAGACAAGCAGGTCGATCGGGAGAACACCCGTCAAGACCTGTAGCGCCTTCGCCGAGACTGTGCGGTATGCTGAGGCCACTCTCAGTAGCATTTTACGTTGTACTTTTTCCAACATATTCAGGCAACATATCTTTTGCATTGCTACATGCCATACTGGGGCCGCGTATAGTAGTATGGAGTGCACTACTTCACACAACACCCTTCTTTTTCCATTCGCTTGACCTCCGATATTTGGCATAACACGTCCTAGCATTGCTGTCCGTTCCTCTGCTTTATTGACGACCTGCTTGATGTGTTCACCGAACGCAAGCCGGTGGTCCAGAGTTATGCCAAGATACTGTATGCATTTCTGGGGCACGACTTTTACATTTTCAACACAAAACTGCACGACGCTTCTGTCTCTTTTTGCCTTGAGCAATATAGCTTCAGTTTTTTCTGGGGCAATGGTGAGTTGGTTTGCTTTCATCCAGCTTACAATCCTATCCAAATTTTCATTGGCATTTACCATCAAGGTATATTCATCATCTGCCGATACAATTAGCGCAAGGTCGTCCGCGTATCCAATTGTGGTGGCGCTTCCCTCCAGATCAATTCTGAACACTCCGTCGTAGAGAATGTTCCACAACACCGGGCCGAGGACAGAGCCCTGCGGGACACCTCCACTTATATCTACTGTTTCGCTATATCTACCGTTTCTTAGCACTAACTTTCTGTCTTTCAGGTAGTTTGATATAATGTTAACAAGATATTTTGATATACCCTTCACTCTCAGATTATTTATTATTATATTCCAATCAGCACAATTGAAAGCATTACGTATGTCCAGCGTGATTAACGCGCACCATATGTTTTTACATTGCTTCGCGGTATTCGTGACAGCGCTCAAGGCATCTATCGTATACCTTCCTTGTCGAAAGCCATATTGGTTTTTAGCTAAATCCCCACATTTACTTATTTCATTCACCAGGCGGCCTTTAATCAGTGATTCGTATAGCTTACTGAGCGTATTTAGTAGGCATAGAGGCCTATACGACGTTAGGTTGTTAGGGTCATGGATATTAATACATTGTCAACATGTTTAATGTGTCCGTCAGCCATAATAGACTCCTCCACAGACCACTTACACTTGTAGACGTTTCAGTTAAATGGAGCCAGCTTGTACCAGTTGGGTGGTTTATTCCTTCAAACAATAGCCAGACCCATTCGAGGTTTAATTGTGATCACTTAAGCGACTATCTTTACTCATAATACCAAATCATGAAATAATAAATACAATAATATTTTTCTACAATCTCTTGAGAAAGAATGATTTTTTTCTTATCATGGCAACGAAAAATTGATGTTTACTGAAGACCGTCACTGACTGTCACTTTATGCACAAGACTGAAAATCTGAAAATTGTCCGTAGTCAACTAGCATGTAACATTCAAATTGACATTTCGAAAAGCACAATACTTTATCGTAATTTGTGCGTTAACTTAAAATATATTTCAAGAAAATTATAGAAAATAGTGATAGTGATATTCCAAGTACACTTCCTGAGATCAGAAGTGTTGCGAGAGCTGTAAGTTTACAAACGTCTCGTTACAAACATTTACTGTAACACTAGAAGATTCGTGTGCATCAATAGAGATTCCAGGCAGATTTTGGGAACACACTATGTTTTGTGTACATTCGTGTTGATTCATATTGACTGACACATCACTGCCAATTGTATCAGAAGTCGATGGATTGTGAATGATTTTAGTGGATGTATAATAATAATAATAATAATAATAATAATAGTATCTTTATTCTCTTGCACATCAATTAATAAAAAGCAAAACAAAGTAAAAGTAAATAAATAACACGCAAGAGAATCTGAAGGGGCTTATTCACGTGAACAGCAAATGCTGTTCTCTGCTCTCCCATAGAACCCTTCGATCCCAAGACAACAAAATAGCGAATTAAAAAACATGCCTAAACCTACTTAACCTACGTAACCTAACCTAGCTCTGCAAAGTACAAAAATGAAAATGAAAACACAAGGCAAATGAAATATACCATAACTTGTACACTGATACTGTCCAGTGTACAAGCAACCTCAACTTTTTTCATGGTGGAATTATCAATGTAACCTTCTGTCACTGCTGATGATTTCCATCCTCCATAGCGCTTAATTGTTATTAAGTCATGTCCATTATTAGCCACGTGTGTCATACTGGAACGTCTAAAGCAATGTTCAGTGAAGAGCTCAGGATTAGGTAAATTTAAATAAGTAGCAATATTTTTCCGTACTTTTCCTATGGTATTAATACCAATTAGACTATTCACGCAAGATCCATTTCTATATTGCAGGAAAAAGCTTTTATTTGTAACATGGCTGGGACGAAGTGAATAATACTTTTCAACCAATTCAATCCATAATCTTTCTGTGATAATAAATTTTCTTAGAACACAAATTTTAGTTTTTGGCGCTGCAACCATTATGACATCATTTTTAAACTATTATATCATCTAAAGTCATGTTCGTTATTTCCTCACGACGACAAGCTCCATTATAGCCCATTATAAAGATAATCTACCAAAATATTAATATGAGTATTACAACAAAATAATGTAGAAAATTAGTAAAATACAACTACAATGATGTTCTTATTACTTATTTTCACCGCTAAATATGTTTTATTATAAACTGGTTTATATGATCTATTTCTAAAATCTTGGATTTCTTAGGTTCGTAGCCTTCAGATATTCTTTTTTAAAATGCAAGAAGCCTAGGAAATTTTGAGATATCTATAATTTTATAAATATTTAAACAACAACGTAACATTGACCATGTAGACCACAAGGACGATGCCTTTTTTATCTTGCTTTCTTTGTCAAAATAAGCAATTATTAATTATTATTACCAACTTAAAAAAGAGTTGGTATTGCTTTTCATAAATATGTCGAGACTTTTTTGGCAAAAAATTTTCTAAATTGTCTTCTGCTATTTTGCCAATCTCTGGATGTGTGCAGTTATTTATTTCTTCAATTTTGTTGATAATTTGAAATAATTTATTGCCCGCCAATATTCAAATATTTAAATTAGTTTACTTAAAAATCCGAGTAACCAACTTCAAAAAAAGAAAATTTCTAAAATGTTCGAACAAAACAAGTCTCTCATTTTAATCGTTTTTTGAACTTTTAATAACCGAAATAGAAAAAAATAGTATAAAATACACGTTTCATACGCCATTTTTGCGCATTTGAACACGTGCGCAAAAATCGTGTCTTGTATCTTAATATACTATTATTGCACTGTAGATTTCTCAATTTCAAAAGCATCAATAATACGCTGCACATGGCTATATCATTGCCTGAAACTTATTGGCACATTTTTGAAATCTCTCTCTAGCCAAAGAAAATATTTATCAAAACAACTGTCATTTCTTGTATTAATCTTTCCTTTTAACATTTGTTCATAACATTTGTATAATTTCTTGAATTACCTTTAATGATTCCTAATGCCCTGATGTTGAAGTGCTTCACAAAAGATCTTTTTTATCTCAGCTAGACGACGTATGAATTTCGTTAACACTATTAATTGCTGCGTCTAGGCGATACTTCTAGTTCTAAATTTCATTCAAAATTTGGTTTCTTATCAAACATGTATTGGAATGTTTGCCTCTTCAAAAATGGTTATCTATCTGAACTTGCCCTCTTACGACCGTCTGCACAAAACAATTTGTGCGCATTTTTATCATACTGTTACTGCACTGTTTCAGAAAAGCGATACACAGGATACCACAGGGTTTTCTTATCTACCACCAGAACCAAAACTATACTGACTTCCAGAAAAATTGCAACACCTAGAAGTTGTCGATTTTATTGAAATTTTCAGGAAACGTTTATTTTCATTAAACAAATTGATGATTAAAATTTGAATAAAATCTAGCCAGTAGTTTTTTTTTTGCATGTTGTTTCCATAGCACATAGTAACTATAAATTTGAAGTATTAGACCATTTAGTAACTGTCAAGTTTGCAAATTGTTGTTGTTACGTCACAATTTCATTCTGCACTTGATAACAATGCCGAGAGTACGTCAACATCAACATTTTGTCCAATTAAGTGATTTTGAACGTGGCCGTATTATTGGTATGAGAAGGCCGGACTTTCGCTCGTCGTGTAAACCGAAATGTTTCAACGGTATTGAGGTGCTGGTCCAAATGGTCCGAGGAAGGGGTCCAACATCGTCGCCGTGGATCTGGACGTCCTCGAAGGACTACAGATCGCGAAGAACGTCGCTTAAGACTTTTGGCCACAAGAGATAGATTTTCAACAACTCGATCAATTGCAAATGATTGGATGAGAGGTACAGGACTCAGAATGTCAATGTCAACTGTTTATCGCCGGATAAGATCTTATGGATTGCGTTCATATCGTCCATTTTTATGTCTTCCTCTTACACCACTTCACCGTCTACGCAGACTAGGTGGAGCAACTTAAGGGTTAATTGGGCGCAGGAATGGCATCAAATGCGTTTAGTGACGAGTCCCGATTTTGCTTGTGGGCCCACGATGGTCGTAGGAGAGTCAGACGGATGCGTGGAGAACGTAAAAATCCAACATTTTTTGTGGAACGCAACACAGCCCTCACTCAAGGAGTTATGATATGGGGTGCAATATGTTATGGTAGCAGATCACCCTTGGTCTTTATTGACGGCAACCTTAACGCACCTGGTTACATTGCTAATGTGCTACAACCAGTTGGCCTTCCATATCTTCAGGGGCTGCAAAATCCCATTTTCCAGCAGGATAATGCGCGCCCTCATACGGCAAGGGCTACAACACGGTTTTTGGAAGAATCTAACATTGTCGTCCTCCCATGGCCTGCTCGGTCGCCTGATTTGTCGCCCATTGAACATGTATGGGATATGATTGGTAGGCGAATAGGTAATTTACCGCACCCTCCAGATAATTTACACGATCTTCAACAACGGATTCAAGAAGCTTGGGACGATATACCACAAGCAGCTATAGATCACTTGATTAATAGCATGCCAAGGCGTCTAGATGAGT
Source organism: Holotrichia oblita (assembly GCA_023690525.1). Lineage (NCBI taxonomy): Eukaryota > Metazoa > Arthropoda > Insecta > Coleoptera > Scarabaeidae > Holotrichia > Holotrichia oblita. The sequence continues at coordinate 13,534,195 of CM043015.1, forward strand.
GCATTACAAATCGTGGCGGAGCAACTCATTATTGAAAAAACTTTTAAAGCTTTTATTCTTTTGTTTTTAAAACTTAATCATAACTTTGTTTCATAGAAATAGACGTTTTCTGAAAATTTCAATAAAATCGTTAAACAGCTGCTAGGTGTTGCAATTTTTCTGGAAGTCAGTATATATAGAAGAACGTAATTAGAATTTTAGTCCAAAGCTCTAAAAATCAAACAATTAACTGCTTCTTTATAAGATAAGCACAGATAGCGCATGGGAATGTCTTCGAGTTTATCATTTTTATGGGCATTGATAGGGGTTCAATGGTGCGCAAACGCAATAGGTGAAGGACCTTCACAACAAAGTAGTATTATGTCGTGCAGTTATATCTTGTCTAATGCATCAAGGCAAGATCGATAAACTGGGAGATCATAGTTGAATACGGAGAGAACAAGCAAATTGCAAAGTAAACCTTTGGTCTTGACGTCAAGAAAGGAACGATGAGGATACAACATTTTTAGTTTGTAGTATGCCGTATTGATAAGTCCTAATATCGGAATGAGTTGTCCATGATCGTAATTAATTCTGTCAACTGAAGATAGCAGTTGGGCAATCGGAGCTGTAGTAAATTTGAGTGTCGTCTGCATACATTTCTACAGATGAGTTGTATACATGATCATGGAGGAATTTGGTATAGATTGGGCATAGAAGAGGACTCAAAATTGATCTTTGTACAACACTCTGAGTAAGAGTTAAGAGAGAAGACCAGTCATTGGGAAGCAAGGCGTACTGTAATCTACCTGAACGCAAAGAAGAACGCATAAAAGTAAGAGCTGACTCATTGTACTCCGGACAAGGCAATTGATCGACAACTGGTAATCAGAAGGAGCAACGTTTGGGCTATACGGCCGGTGGGGTAAGACTTGATTCAAATAAGTTTTAACAACTGTTTTGCAGTAATCAGACCAAATACACAGTAGCACCTTCGATCTATGGATATTCAGCTTTAGGGTAGACGTGTCGGGTTGGCCTGGCCTCATATATGACTTCCTGCGTTTATGATTGTCATAATTGATTCATTTTTCGTCTCCAGTAACGATATGATGCAGAAAAGATTTGAGTTCGTACCGTTGAAGCAGGACCGATAAACATGATTTCCCCTATTGTAGTCAAAAAATTGATTTCCTATTTATCTTTTGGTAATCTGCTCGATGATATGACGTCATAAAATTTTGATTTATACCTTGATATTACTCACTATGTATATAAATATTTCAATACATACATTTAACGATATACTTTATTTTCCATTAATTAAATCCAAACTCGTAAACATAAATTATATTTAGACATCACAAGATGTCATTTATGTCATCTTAAACTGACGTTTCGTTTGAGGTTAGATACAGATCAGTGAAAACGTGGCTTTCATACTAACCGCCTAAGACTAAAGTATTCCACTTCGGCCTCGTATTATACGGCATACCTTTCATATACTATACGTGTACGTCAACCCACGCAAGCGACAAAGAAGATTAATGAATCGAGATTTTCAGACAAATTGGTCACTTTCCTCGTAAACGTTGCCTCTATGTTATCCGGCGTGTTAGACGAGGATGTCGCGATAATTTTATGTACGGGAAACAAACTCGAAGTCGCGAAAAAGTTGATTCAGGGGGAAATATTCCACAGCGCGGATGTGAATGTCCTCGAACTAAGTGGAAAGATATAAAAGTTCTTGTAATACATACTTCATGTTACCTTCCCACTTATGTATGTATATATAAATGTATATAATCTAAAAGTCGTTAATATATTTAATGGTCTTATTTAATTATACTTATAATTTCATTTTAATAACGCTAAACTGCCCGATATTTTATTCGTCGGCGTTCTCTTCTGATACCATGCTGGGCGAGCTTCCTCTTCTGTAGGTATGTTAATTGTGCAGGTTTCTGTTAAAGTTCTCGCGTGCAATCGAGATAATTTTGGTTTAATTTGGAATTATACACTTTGAAACGTTGAATTGAAACTTCCCACCCATATGGAACAACGCCAAAGCACTTAACCAACATTATTTTGATTTTGTAAGTTTGTCTTATAGTCGAGCAAGAAGTTTGAAGAACAGAAAGAATTTCAATAGCTTAGAACTTAGAAGAGGGGGGTGGGAACTCTAGCTAAACAATAATTTTAATTTTCAGAAATGTGAGGTTCAACTTAGATCCTTAGATAAAGGCAATATTGCTCCACGTTCTTCATTAATATCTATTAATAATGAAGACATTAATAGTTTGCTATCGCAATTTCAGATACAAAGATGATAAAATCTGTTCCCCCAGACTTGAGACTTTGGCATAGATCTACAGTACTCCGCCACCGAATTAGGACCACTAGGTAAATTTATGCTGTTCTAACTTTTTCAAAGTATAACTTCATAAAATATCAAAACAAATAGCAGATAATGTTTATAATCGTTTATTGACGTAATGTTAATAATATAAAACAGCAAAAAAAAAAAAATTTCAATATTTTGTAATGCCACCCCGAGCTTTTCTAACACTTGTTAGTCTTCGAGGCATGCTATCTATACAAGCGCGATTATGCAAGCCAAATTTTTGATTTTGTTTTCGGGTTTTTCCTTTCATACACCAGCCTTTTCAACACATTCCACACATTTTCGATAGGATTTAAATCCGGTGCGTTGCCTGGCCAGGGTAGAAGGGAGATATTTTCCTCATCAAGAAATGTCTTGACAGACCGTGCTGTGTGGCATGGTGCATTGTCTTGCATAAAATAATAAAATGATTCCTCTTCTACCTTTTCATTAAAATATGGCAGAAAAACATTTTTTAGCATATTTATGTATTGGTCTTGCCTCATGGTACCCTCAACAAAATAGAGCGGTCCTGGACCACTACCGCTTATAACACCCCAAACCATTACAGAAGGTGGATGTTTGATAGTAGGCACTACACATCTAGGGTCAAACTTTTCATGTACCTGTCTGCGAATGTACCTAGGAGATTCTGTGCAACATTGGAGGGTGCACTCATCACTGAAGAAAATCTGCACAAATAGTAAAATATTTAAAATTATACATTTTGGATAATTACATTACTGTACCTTTCTCCACTCAATTTCAGAAAAATGACTGTAATCCAGTGCAAATTGTTGTCGTTTTTTGGCCATTTTTCGATTCAGTAACAGTTTCTTTACTGGTCTCCTGCATCTAAGGTCTGCTTCGGCTAATCTCCTTTCAAGGGTACGTCGCGATATATCGATACCTGATCCACGGATTTCTGTATGTAGCTGACGGGTTGTCTTTTTTCTGTTTTCTTTAGCGATACTGATAATTTTCCTGTCGGCACGATGTGTGGTTTTACGTTTACCTCTACAATTTGCACGACTTGACGACGGAATAACATTTTCTTGCGCTAAACTTTTCGCTATGCGTAGCACCACTTGATGGCTAACACCTTGCATCCTTCCAATTTCTCTTGCCGAATACTGCCCAACACGTAAATAAGTGGCAATAACTGTTTTCTTGTCATGGGAAATGCCCCGACGCTTTCCCATTTTGCGCACTCAGCAAAAATTAAAACAAATGTCTCCAACCTTGTAAAAATAATCTTCTTTCCCTACTAACCGCTTTAATATTGTTTTTATTCGACACAATTCTCTCAATTTCAATGAAACTACACTGTAATACTAAACAGTCGCACGTTCTTCGCACTTCAAGATAAGAATTAAAACTGAATAAATTACAAAACTCTTCTAACTGCACAATAAAGCAATAAAATAGGGTGGTAATATTGTGAATGTTTACCGCAGTTCTTTTCTCAGATAATACAATACTCGGAAATAAACATTCGTTATCCTGAGGCTATCGCCCACCATAAATCGAAAGTTTACCTGCTGGTCCTAATTCGGTGGCGGAGTACTGTAGACGTAATTGAGAATGTTCTAGGTAAAAGACGAGAAGCAAATAGTACACAAAGAGTTAAACGTCTCTTCCTTTGATGAAGTTCGTGTGAATATGTCTCTAAAAATTCATTTTCTCCATCAACATATGGATCGGATTGAAAACCAACTTTCCACCGAATCTCATGAGCAAGTTAAACGTTTTCACCAAATAGTTTTAACCATGGAAACTAGATATAGAGGAAAGAAAGTAGATTCTATATTAGGAGATTTATGCTGATGGTTAGAGAACCACTGATGAAGAGGATACTGACGATAAACAAGAACCATACACAGATCCACAATCTACTGCATCTGGAGCCTTTGGTACTTTAAACATGGGCATTGACAGTGATAGTGATGATGATTTAGCGAATCCAAAAGGACAAAAATATCATTAAGATAAATAGAATAACATATATTTTTATAAAATACCATTTTTGTAATAGTAACGTACTGATAATAATAAAATGTACTTCGTAATATCATTAGAAATATGTTTTACTATGAAGCCAACATCAGAAATTGATTTTTTAGCCTCAAAAAAAGTTAAAACCGTTTTTTCTATGACAATATAGAAGAAATAGCAAAATTTGTATGACAGCGCCATCTAGCGTAAGTTTTATGTAAAAATAAATATCAAAAATCGATTCCTCGACCCCAAAAACAGTAAGATACCACAACTTTCCAGGATAAGCATTATTTCATCAAATTTTTAATGATTTTTTCTTGTTCGACAGCTTTCCAAAATCACCAACTTCAAATGCGTGTAAAAAAAACTAGCACTGAACTAAAAAAAAGCCTTGAGGGTTTTGTTAAGGAAAACGTCAACTTTCATTTGTTTTTGGTCTCATCCCATTTCGATTTCGGTTGTTGCACTACTAGATATTAATTAATTAATATGTAGTAGTTTCAGCGTAGTTCCGGTTTGTTTTGCATGTTTCCCAAATGTGTTAGCTCTCCCACTATTTATGAAATATTTCAGAAAAACTTTTTGGTGTTTTATATAAAATAAAAATAAAATAAAATTCATACAACTTTTAAAAGTTTCATGTTCCAAAAGAAACAAGAAAAACGGAGAAAAGGGATAGTGAAATTACATTATTGTCAATTGTTTTGTGATTTAATATTTCGAAGTAAAAATCCAAAACTTTGTAAGAATATAAAATGTTGATTTTCCTTCATTATTTCATTAAACTGTGGATGACAGAAAGTTTGAAGGTTACAACACTACAGAATAATCCTAGTAATCACCTAAAGTATCTTTCTCCTCTGGCTTAAACATCCGGTTTAAGCAAGCGAGAGTTCCTACAGTCCCTCCGTTCGCTTTATAGGGCTGAGTAAGACTTTGAGCCCTTTTATCTTCCAAGATACAGCCCCTACTAGCTACAGTGTGGTGTGGGGCTAGCAAAGAACTCTGTCCTTCAAGATAGCATCGAGGGCGTTAGATCCGATTATACTATTGAATCGCTAGCTGGTCCCGCCTGATATCACCTCGTAATGAGGACCTGTCCGGGTTCACACCGGAGGTGTCCACAGCAATGAAGCTGTCGGAATTTCCAGTCAAGTCAAGTGTATTCCGGACCAGATAGTAGATGTGCTCCTAGAGAGACCAAACTGGTAGATCTCCGACTAGGTCGGTGTTTCTCACGAACCAAACGACGCCTGAGATGATCCTCAAAATGGAATTCGGCTGCGTTTTTGGCAATCGTCTAGCTTAAGTTAATGCTTCGTAGATCAAGATTGTACGCAGGAAAGTATAATTGATTCTATCTAATTTTTAACCTCAATGAAAGAAGATTTCTCGGACAAAGGAGTGGAGCAATGTAGGATTTGGTAGCTGCAAATTAAGCTATAGATCTATCAACATGCTGTCCGATCAACTGTTATTTACCTGGGAATGACAACGGAGTCGCTTCACGGTAGTTGATGAGCTTCCACTCAACGATGGTCGTCGCTTGGTAAATCGAATGTCCACGCACTTGGCCAAATTGATCCTAAGGCACCACCAGGTCCAGTATAAAATATCATTAAGACTGCCAGCAGCAAACGAGCTTCGACGTCGCTTCTCGAGAAGGTAAAAATTGCCGTATCATCAGCATATATGGCAAGGTGGACGCTCTCAACCCTTGGAAGGTCGTGCAAAAAAATCAAGAAGAGGGTAGAGCCCAGAAGGGAGTCCTGAAGCACACCTGTGGAGGCAAACCTGAGGAAGGAGATAGAATCCTTTATTCTAACAACGAGTGAATGATTACGCAGATGCGACCCGATCACCCTTATGATATTGGGGATGATCCCTCCAACGAACATCTTATAGATGAGCCCACTATGCCAGACTGAGGGAGAATTGAGAAAGTTGACATTTAGCAAACTGAATGCAGCACTTCCATGTTTCAAAGCGGAGAAAGGGGGAAGTAAAATTACATTTTTTTAAAATTATTTTGTGAAATTTGAAAACAATATAAAACAAATCTAATGCTGCTTATTAAATTAAACTGAGCACGACAGAGAGTTTGAAAATTGGAGCACATTCTAGTACAACTCTCACTGTCGAGTTAAGGAGAAGAGGGTTGGACAGTGTCAATTATTTCGCTAAATATACGATGACAGCTTAAGTAGAGAACAAAACAGATAAGCAATCTTCAAAATTTTGGATGCCGAATGCTTAGTTTGTTGAACTAGTCTTTAACAATATCAAATTACTTTTGAAATGTCTAATTTAGAGAAGAGGAAGGGAGCTCTAATTTCCATTTTCTGAACCATTTTAGAAGCTCGTCCAAAGTGTACTAAAATCTACTGAAGTCAGTATAAAGACAGGCAAGTTCAGAGACAACAGTTCTGAGCGAGGACAGGACAGGACTGGATTGGAATTTCTTGAAAGAGCAGAATCTTCTTGCTTAATAACTTTCTGAATTACAGTTTTCAAATCCGATAAATTCAACTGCATACCAGTGATGGATAGAATAAATTCATATCAATCATAGTACCAATCTTCATTTATTGAGTTCCAGTTCTGGTTTTTAAAAAGTTGTAAACATTTTAGCAAAAGTAGCAATCTGGCGAAAGCAACCAAGATCAACTTTAGAGCCATCAAAAGTAGTCATCTAGATGAAGCTCAGTTCTAGGACTGCAATTTAACTTGGCATTCAATAAAGTAGCCAATAGGAAATTAGTAATTCGGGGCACGAGAGAGAACAAGTTCTACGTTGCATATCTTCTGCACTATAGATGATCAAACTCACCTCCACATCACATAGTAAAATGCTGAAGTGGAAGCTTGCAGTCTTTTAACAAACACCCAAAATTATTCCGAAAAGGAAAAATGCATCAGATATCTTTCCTATCTATTTGGAAACAATTTCAATCGCGCCCATTTTGCTATTATCACACAGTTACCCTTCCAGACACAAACCATAAAGCGAACAACGGGTGCAACGCGAGGCCAAAGCAACGAAAGTTACACCGCGAGACTTATCCGTAGTTATTAATCGCTAATCTGCAATAACCAGAGCATATGGATATCAGACACAAAGCAGTGCTAGCAAGAGGGGGAGGCGTATGGTTTGTTGACTTACGTCGTTGGGGAGATTTTTCGCGTTCAATGCAACCAGCGTGTCGAATTCATTTTTAATTTTATTCCCGACGATGTTAATGACTGCCGAGCTGACTACGCTGATGATGAGGCAGCAGGCCCGGAGAATTGTTCGTCTGGTAGTCAAATGAAAGAGTGCAAAAAATTCTCTTGATATGTGCCAGATACATGTATCTAGGCATGTATATTCAATAATCTCCATTTTGCGAATCTGAAAATATGACTAGGCCGGAGACCCGCTACGTTTTAGGGCGCAGAAGGGATATAGCCGCTAATTTGGTTTAATAATCCGCAATTTTATCCTTTTTTTTCCCCCGGAGACGAGATGCAGCTTTATTAATTTCTGCATAGTGCATGTTCATTTGCGACGCAGTAGTGCTACTACAGTATTTTTAATATTGCTGGATTTTTACGAAAGTAATCAGCAGATTTGGGAATTAAGTTCAAAATTATTCGGTAAAGTACTGGATGAATGTATTAAATTAAATTGAAGCAAATGTTGCTAGAACATTTCATTGAAGCAATGAGGACGTTGTGTTCGCTTCTAGTTCAAGCTCCTTGCTGCAGAGGACTACCACATATCATCTACTAGATCTTGTTGACCATTACTAAGGCATCAAGATGTCCACGTCGATAAGGATTGATAACTATACAGTCTTTCACAATTTTGGAGGTCTCAATAATATAAACAGGGTCTTGTTCTATTGATGCTCCAGCATAGATCAGGACAAGTCTTTTAAAAATTAAATAAATTAAAAATTTAACTTTGAGAGAGAAAAAATGGTCTAGCAAAAGTAATGCCAGCCCCTCACCGCTCATTTTGGCATAGTTAAAATTTTGAATGTTCCTTTTCCTTTTCATTTTATATTTAAGTTTGAACTGAAAAGAAAATAAAAGTTGTTGTATCAATAAAATCGATAAAGTTAACGTTTTACAATGAATTTTCAAAAATAATTCTCAACTATTTTTAAAAGTTGCGAAATAAAAATCCAAAACTTTGTAACATAAAATCGATAAAGTTAAATCTAGAACTATCCAAAACACAGAAAAGCTCAAGATTTTTGAAAAGATTGCACCTCCCCTTTAGAAAATCCAACAACATTTGGAATATTGTCTTTTTTTACATTAAATCTAGAACTATCGGGAATGACAGAAAGCTAGAAATTTGGAACAAACATAGCACAAATTGGAACAACTCTCAATCGTTCGATTTGAAAGGAAGGCAGGAGGGTTGGGTGCCAGACAAGTCTTGATCACGAAAGCCTGCTTTCAAACATAGTCCAATTTGGAACAAATCTCAATCATTCGATTTCAAAGAGGCGGTAGGAGGGGTTGGGCAGAAAAAACTGATTTCTGACATTTTTCTTCTTGCAATATGTCATTGGGGTATTGATTTAGAAAGCTTTCTTTGTTGAACCATTTTAAAATATCTAAACAGAAGAGAGAACAAACGTTGGGGAGAAGAAGGGGGGTAGGCATCAATTTGCATTTGCTACACCATTCTAGAAGTTTAACCAAAGCACAAGTTTAGAAGCAACACTCTAATGGTTCAGAATACCGAAATATCTGCAATTTCTTACGCAAAGGATCTTTCAATTACATGTTTAAATGATAAAACCATATATTTATGTACAGTACCTACAATTTCGGGATATTGTAGAAAATAAATTAAATGGTGGGAGGCTAGAATGCTGGAGGAATGCTCAGATCAAGCGATGAACTAGAAAATAATTTTTCTGGTTGGCTATAAGCTGATTTCTAGTATTATTTTTCAAAACTCTAAAGCAATGCAGAACAAATATAGAACAACCTGGAACTAACCTGACAGAGGCACGTCTATAACTCTTCGAAACCTTCCTTCTAAGATTAACAGAAGCTACTCTAATGTACAATAAGGCTACGCTAAAAAAGAGTAAACGAGTTCTGGTCAAATATTATCACCAAATTCGAGCACGCATCCGGGATCTTTTTTTGGTAGAATTTTTGAAGATTTTGGTGATAAGGGCAAACAAGATCGGCTTTCGGTTTACCGAGTTAAGTTGAAAAGAGCATTTTCGTTGTGGTCTTTTATTGAAGGATTTAGTGAAAATTACCAAAAATAATTGATAACGTTCTTCAGTGCTACTTTTACAATTAGAATATAATGCAATTAAAACAAAAAAAACATTTTCCATTGATTTTCAATCATTTCATTGCTCTAATTAAATTGTTATAGAAACAGGAAATCCTGAGTCAAAGAGGAAAATAGGATAATAAATAGGATTATAAAAAGATAAAAATAACAGTAAACTGAATTCTAGGTCAGAATTATCATCAAAGAAGTATAAAGCAAACAAAATTTCCTAGAAGAAATTTGAAGAACACAGCTGAAAGCAGCTACATAATTGCGCTTTATGGAAGGACGGATGAGGTTGGAGACAATAACTGATACTTTAATACTTTAATAGTTCACAATAGTTAAAAACAAACATGGAACGCGTCATACATTATTGTTGTGACAAACAAGAATAAAAAAAAATTAATAACATAGGTATAATACATTTTCAAAACTTTCATCATAAAATTCTGTGGGAGCAAATGATTAGTACACCTTCAGTAATAAAGTTTTTTTAAATGCTGTCAACAAACCATTTGTCTGGCATCCTTTAAATATTCTCAAGAGATGATTATATATTCAAATGCACTGGTGGAGTCAGTACTAAGCACCCTGAATTTTCGTGAGACTGGTAGAGGCGCAAATAAAACTAAATGATTGTTACGATCGCACGCGTCCACTACCCGTGTTCAAGTTAAATTTGCAAAAAAGTCATTAATTGTTGAGTCAAAACCTGGCAAACTAAGATAAATATGAATTGATGGGAGGGTGAGTATTTTGTACAGGAGAAACACCGGTTTGCACGAATGTCTGCGATTTAAATTAAACATAGCTCTAACACAAGCTTTTTGTAAAATAAATATGCGATGTGATGTTGTGGAGTTTGCCCAAAATATTACACCATATCTTAGCCCAGAAAATACGGACGCGTTGTACACGTCCAGGGCCGTTTTACACCGATGGTCGGGACACCGTTCGCAAACAGTAACACGCACTGGAAATTCTGTTTGCGAGGACGTCAACTTGTGGCTTCCACGTTAGATGTGTACACCCAGAAAAATCACATCATTTGAGCTAGTAAGTGTCTGGTTTTTGTGTGTTACCTTAGTTGATAGCTCACATTTGTTAAAAACTAATAAGTTCGTTTTGCTTATGTTTAATTTTAAGTTATTAAAGTAAACCACACATCATACTTATTTAAGTTTATTTCCGCTGCTTGTGTAATTTGTGACAGTAAATTTCGTCTTATTTTGCAGGAAGTGTCATCCGCAAAGAGAACCGTGAGATCATCACATACTCCTGGGAGATCATTAATATACAACAGGAATAGAAGGGGGCCCAGAACTGATCCCTGTGGAACTCCAAAGTTTACCACTCCCCATTCTGATCTTATTTTTTTTCCATTGCCATCTTCGGTTACGATACATTGTCGTCTTCCAGTAAGGTATGACCTTATCCAGTCAATCGTCAAGCCCCTAAAACCCATACGGCTCATCTTCAGGCATAGAATATCAAAATGCACACAGTCGAACGCTTTAGAAAGATCCATCATTTTACAGGCTACACTTTCATTATTGTTTATCCCTTCACAAATGTCATGTATGACCTGGTAAATAGCCCTAGTCGTCGATCTACCCTTTACATAGAAATTTTGTTGTCTGTTTAGTACATTGTATTTTTGCAAGAAGTGCGATATTCTAAAAAAACACTAGTTTTTCTATTACTTTGGATAGATTGGATATTAGATGCTATCGGTCGGTAGTTTCCAAAATCCGACCTACATTTTTCTTGTATACAGGTTTTATGAGAGTGTACTTCAGTTTATTAATTTACCCAATTGCAGTGATAAATTGATCACATAGTTAATGTTTGGTGGCTGAGCTATTGGGGGTGCTAAAATGTCCGCACAGTATTTAAGGACCGCCGGTAGGTATCTCATCATCTAACAGCTACCGTGTTTCTCAAAAAGTTTATTATGTCTACTACCTCAGCAGGATGTGTTGGATGATAATAGAAGGTTTCCATTACTTTGGTGATGTTTTCTGAAGGTTGAAAGACGTCGTGTGTAATTTCTTCACAAGCTTCGATTTAATGCTTATTCATGGCATTCAACGTTTCAAGGTCATTACTGTAGTTTTTGCTAAGATCACTAATGTCAAAGTTATTTGGATTTTTTCCTTTTGTGTACTTTTTGGCTGCACATGCTGCCTTAGTTTTATTATTTGAATTCTGTATTTGCCGTGAATATGTTTCCTTTTTAGAAACATTGACTTCGGCTTTTAGTTGTTTGCAAAATTCCTTGTAAATTTCTATTGGAACTCTTCCATTCAGCATCCTCACGTACAGTTGGCGTTTTAAGTCCGACATTTGTCTAATTTTATCAGTAAGCCACGGCTTTTGGGTAGATTGGTTCAATATTACAGTTTTTGGTTTTATATTGGAGTCGAATATGGCTAAAGAAACAATGTCTCGGAAATTATTATAAAACTAATCCACATAATGAAAGCTGAAAACAATACTTCCCAGTTTTATTGGATAAAATTAAATGGCGTAAATATCTTTCTTTGTATTTTTATAGGACGACTAACATTATCAGAAACATCAAAAGTAAGCTTTTGGGCATGATGATCGGATAATTTTGATGGAATGACATCACCACTTACGTCTTCTATGTTGACAAATATGTTATCAATGATACTTTGTGTTGTTGTCGTAACTCTAGTGGGATTAGTTATTGTTTGACGTAAGTTGTATGTTTTAAGGAAATCTATAAATAAAGCTGATTGATATTTTTCATTATTTAGGTCGATGTTATAATCCCCACATAATAAAATTTTGAAATCTTTGTAACACTAAGATACAAAATTGAATGGAATCAAGATTTCACTGGAGGAGAACGAGGAGACGATCACCCTATATAACTTGCGTATACGAGAAAATAATATAATATGAATGTTACACATAAGTTTGAAGAGAACAAAATAAGCATCGCAAAACTGAAACCCATAAATCACAAAGCGTAAAGTGAGCCCAGGATTACACAACGTGTTATTCGAACGCGCATCGATTGAATAGCATCTAATAAATAATATAAATTAAAATTACCATCACTCCGACAAATATTTACTTAAAATTGTTTAAGAAGAGTCGAACGCAATATAAATACTAATAAACCTAAATTCCAAGCTGAAATATCATTACAGATTAACAGTAAATAATATAAATGTTGACTTAACTGTTCGTTTCCTAAAGATAATTTATACAATCATAACTTTTTTATATTTTCTCCATTTCTAACCCATCAACGATGTATATACAGGCGATGAAGATTACATGTTTGTAAGCACAAGGCGATAATGAAAGGAGAGGACTTGACTCTTCAGGACATACTACACTAGAGAATGAAGAGGATTTTCTGAAGGTTTCATTTTTTTTACGATCATGTACACATCCAGAAAAGTTTTTACCTCTCTTGATCCATAAATTATTTCCAGAATTTTTATATCTGTTAATTCTGTTTTTATGCCGCTAGAAATTGTTATTTGTGCTAACAGTAAAATATCTCCAATAACATATAGTTAGTATAAAACTCCACAAGTAAAATTAGATACGCGCAGAGATCTCCGATCTCTTTCGCCTTCTATTTTTATAATCGGAATTCGAACATAAAAAAAAATCCTTTCGGTATTTCTAACGGTCGATCGTAAATCATTTATGAATTATTGTGTATATGGTTCTCAGCTAGTCCTTTTCCTCCTGTTTACGCATATTTTCCGCGACACGTGTTATTTTAACAAATAGAACATTTTACGACACCCCAGTAATTAATAATAATAACACGGCTTGCGGCCAAGATGGAATCGATGGAATAATTTCAATTTCTAAAATGTTTTGCGTAATTTGTTTCCAGTTAAGCAATAAACGACGTGAATTTTGAGGAAATAACTGTTCTCGTATATCGTTCGCAGCATTTTTGAAGAGATCGTCAAGAAAAACGTGTCGATACGAATGTAAATACAAATCAAGTGACACATTCCGCATCGATCTAGCTCCTTTAACGGCATTTTACGAGTGTACGCTTGATAACGCGGAATTGTCGTAAAATGAGTCAGAAAGATCGTATAATCGGAGCGAACACCGCAGCAGACGACACATAATCATCGTCTAGCGATAAAACCATCAGAGGAGTCTCTCTTCGACGTGTGCACATGGCGCTCGTAGCTGCTAACCGCTCCAACCGACTGCGAAATCGTTCCAACGGATTTTACCGTTTGGAAATTTCCTCATAAACTCGTGTATTACATATGTTTTTTACGTATTACGCTGAACTGCTCTCATCATGGTTCTCCAAACGCGATGACAACAGAACTTATTTGTAAATGCCGTGAACGAGAATGTTTGTAAGGATATAGATCGAACTGTCACCGAAGAAGAAACCGAAAAAGGGACAGTCATTATGTAATAATGATAAATTGATTGATGTGCAGGTGTTTGTTTTTTATTGTTTCGTCGGAGATTGTGGATTTCGCCTCTTGTCGATAGCAATAGATCTGCTTGGAAGATATGGGGAGAGTTGCTTCTCTAATGAGGTCGTGTAATAGAGTTTCAATAATAGTCATGATTTTAACAGTTAGAAGGACTTTTTCTAGCAGTACTAACATCGAAGGAAACAGCAGAAGAATTACTTCCATGCTGTCTGGTGACTATGTGTGTGGCTATGCTTCGAGGGCTAGTCAAGTGAATGGAAAACCTCTCAAATCAAGACGGAAGAGCCTGCATTGATGATTTGCACAACGCGTTGTGCGTGGTTCCATTATAGTAACTACTGAAGCGGTAGCTGAAGCCCTTCTTACTCTTGGCCTGTGTTATGCCAGAAAATGTAGAAGAACTATTTGTCTCCTCCGAGAAGCAGAAAGATGTTGAAATGGACTTGGACAAGAGAGAATTTTTCTCTATCACAAATGCAAAAGCACTCGTTTATTCAAAATTATCAAACATAATATTTTTTTACAACCAATGAAACATTATTCTTCTTTTCCTTGATACTTCGCCGAATCCTTTTCCGATTTCCATCTTTAGTTTCCCGCTTAAGCATCCAACAGTAATCTGCAAGCATAGTGACATCCCATCTTCCTTGGTACCGTCTCTCGATATCACGGGCATCCTGGTGAAACCGCCCCCCTGTTTTTCACTGCAAGCTCCCAGGATTTCAGAAAAATAGTCTATGTGGGAGTGTAAAAAATTGACCTTTAAGCTCATCTTGCAGTCTTGAGCTTCGTATGCTGCTAGCATCTGTTTTTGTAGTCAGGATCCTTAGTAGTTCCCAAAAACTTTCGTACTACATCCTTGAACGATACCCAAGCTTCTTTTTCCTTCTCAACCATACTTTCCACAAAGAAGGAGTCGGTTAAAAGTTTTCTTATGTCGGGGCCAGTGAAAACTCCCTCTTTCAACTTTGCTTCTGACAGCTTCGGGAATTTTGTACATAGATATTTAAAGCAGTCCCCATCCTTTTGCAGCGATTTTGCTAATTGTTTTGTCAACCCCAATTTGATATGGAGAGAGGGCAACAAAACCTTTTCTGTTGGTACCAAAGCAGTCTGACAACATCTTTCTCTCCAGGTTTTAAAGTTTCTCGGGGTTCCCAATAAGTTTTAATAGTCCAGTGCTGTTCTCTGGCTCTACTATCCCACAGGCATAAGAAGTATGGGTATTTAGTATAGCCTGCCTGCTGACCCAAAAGCATCGTGAATATTTGGAAGTCCCCACAAACCCTCCATTGATGGTCGTGATATTTGACTGTTTCCAGGATAATGGCCAAATCGTTACAATTTTCTTCCATATGCATAGAATGTTCCATCGGAAGTGGTGCAAATTTATTTCCATTGTGCCATAATACTATTTTAGACTAGTTTTGGATGAATCAATGAATAGGCGGCATTCAGATTAGTCATACTGTGTATCAATAAATCATGAAAATCATTGAGCTCACTTTGAGATAATAGTTAACGCTTTTCATCTTCGTCTAAATAAAAAGCTGAGCTTGATTCATCTGAGGAGGTAATATAACTTCCTCCTCCGACTCAATCGGGTATTCATCCAAACTGGAAGGTGGCTGTGGGATAGGTATTTCAAAGCTATGGGGCACTGGACGTATAGCTGAGTCAAGTTTAGGATAACTTATTCTTCTTTTGTTTTTTGAATTGAATCCTTTTACAACTGAACAGAAGTAGCAATTAGTGGTATGGTTTTCCTGCTCACGCCATATCACAGCAATTCCAAATCGAAATGCATTTTTCTTACTCTATAACCACAAACGAAGATCTTCTTTACATCTTCTACACAAAATCTACTGTACCGCACCCTCCCATTCCCCTCCCCTGTCAGGAAGTGATAACAAAGAATAGTTACCACTGTAAACTTTTTAAATTTAACCTTTTTTTAATCAATTATTAAATTTAAAAAAAACGCATAGGTTTAGTACTAATGAACATAAATAGTGCAAAACACACAAAAACCTATGTGATAGAATTTTTTGAATATTTTTCCTGCTTTTTGGGAGGTCAAAATCTGTAACAAAATGTTGAAATATCCTACGCAGTTTTTTAGTAGACCTGTGTTATCTGTGCCAACAAAGCCATCACAGACTGGCTAGGCCAGACGGCAAGCAGTCTCAAGGCCTGGAAAGAAACAGTAATTAATGGCTGCAACAGAGAGTGCAAATTATCACCACAGCCATCTTCTCAGATAGTACGATCAGGAGATTCGAAAGGAAGGACAACAAGGAAAATTCAATCACCAATCACCAGAAAACTATTTAGCCTTGTCCTAAATAAGGCCGAATGGAACAGTCACATAATCACGAACGGATGAGGAGGAAGCCTCAAAAGAAAGAAGACAAAATACCGAGCGGATATTCAAGGAAAATAAACTCCAACAAGCCTGGACAGAGAAACTAAGCGTAGCTAACAAAATACGTAGGAACTAACGATTTAAAGAAGAAGACTGTCATCTTCAGCATACCAAATTGTTTCGGATGTGCTCAGAAAAAGATTTGTCATGAAAAATTGGATGATTCAAAAGCCCTGCCAACTCAAGACGTTTCTAACTTATTTCCTTATTTGTAGTGTAAAGAGAATAATAAAATTCCCAATTGTGAAATCGAAACAATCATGCCCTAATTACAAAATCATACAAGACTTACACAATTTTGTAATTAATTTACTACAAAACGATTTGCATATATGTTCTTTGTGTGCGTGAGCAGTTGTTGCATGCACTCACTAGCAACGCGTGAAAATATATAACTGTTTGTAACATTGGCACATTACCGCAAGTGCATATGTGAATGCGCGGACTCTACTTTCAGCGAGATTTAATAAAAGCGTTAATGAATGTGTAATGGACAGTTTGGATGTGCAATTACTAGGTGATAAATGGCTGATCTCTGGATATTTTAAACATTCGCCCGATGATAGTATTAAGCCATTTATAAATCGGTGTGATATAATTTTCCTTTCGCTACGAATATGAGAAATGACATCAATAATGTATTGACAGAATAATAGATGCATAGTTAGATTGGGTTAACTAAAATAATTATAGGATACAAAGCTGGTGAGTTTCAAAAGCGAAGTCGAAGTTGTATTATCATTTCTTATAATTAAATTTTGTAACTTGATGCTTGATGGTTTTAAATGAGCGGATTTCATGTCGACTGTTTGGCGTTTTGAGAGCAAAATTGGGTGTTTAACTGCTACAACACTAAGAAATCCAGAAAGGAACTTTGAAATGAGTCTTTCCAAGTGAGTCTACTCTTCATACGGATCCGTAAATATTTTGTACTAGAGGATTTGGGTATTTCAAATTTTGTCAAAGTCCTAGCTCATACCTAGGAATACTGAAGAAGAATATAGAAAGTACACCGAAAGCCCGTTAACTTTTGAAATGGCTACAGCAAACACAAAACTATTATAAATAAGAATTCGACATCATTCAGTAGTGATTCGTATTTATTGGCGAACTTGTGTAACCTGGAGTAACACTTTTCCATGACCTTTACTTTTGATATAATGCCCACGAAAAAGAGTTTGATGACATGGCCCGCCTATGAGTTGACCAGTTAGTGTCACCTGCTAAGACCATAATGAAGGAGCTGTTGATGGCGTGATATTTGGCACCATACTCTTGAAGCCATGATCTTTGATTAGAACCTGCAAAGCCAGCAAAATCTGTGGCATCTCAATGTATCGCTCTGTATTGCAAAACATTTTGGAATAAATTTGAAATTTATCTGGATTTTATTGGTGCACTTTCATTAATAATCTCACAGCTTAGAATCGCTAAAGGTAATGTTAAGAAGATTCAAATTCTTCGGGTGAAGCTTTGATGATTCAATACCAACACAAGCCAGGCTATAAAAGTTCTGCTTCTGGAGCGGGGTAAGCAGAAGCTTCTCTTTGCATGTAATCGAGTATCATGGAAGTAAAAAAATCTGCTGACACATTCTTTAAAGTCAAAACTGACAATGATTTAGAAGACTGAAGACAATTTGTGACAATAAATAATAGCTTAGCTTCTGTTCTGTTAGAACTCATTGCCATTATGGCTGCTTGATTATGGGAGAAAATTGCAATGCTTTGCTTTCGATAGGTTCTGTCCAAGTTCAGTTGAGAAACATCTTCCAATGGCATTAATCTGCGCTTGGAAGACGCTAGAGTGTATTGGCCCATTGGCTCGAAGTATTTGGTTCCAGGCTCGAATACCTCTGCAACTATTCTTTGGTCGGTTTTAGAACCATCCACATACTATTTAATGGTGTTTTCTTTTAGGGAGGAGGTGGAAGATTTTTCCACCCATTCCTTCTTATTGCTTAGCTTCGTAAGAAAGTTAATTTCGAAGCTGTAGTTCCTACCCTTTTCATCGTTCTCTCACTCTATCCAGTCCCCACTCTGGTGTGTCTGTGCAATGCCGCAAGAGCCACTCCCTCGATCACTATGGGCAGGGGTCACCACAGAGCACTACACAGCACAGGTCAGTACAGCAGATTGCTAACAGTATACCATAAGAGCCTATTGAAGGCATTTATTTTTTTTTTTTTATATTGAACATTTTCATTTGTGGACAGACATCAAAACGAAGTACAAGAAGTACCACTACTCTATTAGGTTATTAAAAAAATGATAGTTAAGAAGACCAAATCTGATGTAGGATACAAACAAAACATTATTTTGACCAATTTTTTCACACAAATACTTCTATATAGAACGCACTGACGTGAGACTGATGTTAATGGAGAACATCACGCTACATCCTATCGTTCTGAATAATCCCTTCCAAAAAGTTTGAACAATTTTGGATATAAAAATTAGAATGTCTATCTGACGTCTTCAATGAAGTGGAAGTGGATTGAAGTATGAGTTTTGAAGTCATAATTCTAGGAGCAAAATGGGCGTGGGAGCTCGATTAATCATGATTTATTTGCAAAATTTCTGAATAAATTTCATTAATGCAATCACCAATCAAAAATAAATCGAAGAAAGCAAAAAAATCTCAACTATATTTGTGTCCAGTGACTAACATTATCATAATCATTTCATAAAGCTCACATTCCCTTGGCAGTAATTCATTGGTAACCAGGTCTAAAATACGACATCCGCCAATGTAAATTCGCAACGCAAACCAATAACAAATTTATGTTAATCTTGGTCTTGTTCATTAGCAAATGTATACGTTTGTGTCCTGAGTATAATCTGTATATATAGCCTTGCAATCCGGGAATACGTATACAATGCACATAGATATTATAGTACCGCATTCATATATACATAAGTAGTAATATGGATGAAGAGAGTACAGTTTGGCTGGTGTAAGCATACACCACACCTATATCCAATCCGCTGGAGAA
Source organism: Holotrichia oblita (assembly GCA_023690525.1). NCBI lineage: Eukaryota > Metazoa > Arthropoda > Insecta > Coleoptera > Scarabaeidae > Holotrichia > Holotrichia oblita. Next base: position 13,553,737 of record CM043015.1, read on the forward strand.
GGCCTACACCGCTGCATGTTGGGTAAACGTAGATTGCAACAATTGCATTGATCAAGATAGTGGACCAGATCGACCAATCGACTTCTATTGTATTGCCAGTGGTGAACTGTGATGATTAGAAGCATTTTGGTCGGACAATACGGACCTATAACGTTGGGCCGGTCGCAATGACAGAACAACAACAATATAATAACAGAAACAATGAGAAATCTGCACCGCCAAGTCAATAGCTAATAATGTCACTGATTCTCTCGCAGTGTGCTATATTCGGTGTGTCGAATGGCGACTATCCCGGACTGCAGAAAGCCGCCGAAGCCGCACAATGGAAATTCGGTTGTGTTTATGTTATACGACTATAGGTGAATGCGCGATGTTTATTGGAGTATGCATGTACAGTATAATGTATACATATATTGGTGCTGTGGTGAGCAAAATTAACCGAGAGAATGTTGACAGACGTGAGGTATTTTCATTGCATAAAACTGGGTTGTTTACCTTTAGGAGGTATAGTAATTGGTAAATGTACAATCTGTTACATAATTAATGTCTTCCGGTAACTATTACCGATTACTCACGAAGAACAAAATTTTTAAACAATGGGAAATTGTTTGGAGTTTTTTGGTCTAGGTTTGGATTCTATCATATTGCAGATCAATCTATATGCTACACAACAGTGTATTGGTCAATAATTAAAGACTAAAATAATCAATAAATTGAAGCACGTTAGCATGCGGAGCTATATTTACCAAAATGCTAACAAAAAACTACATAGAAATTACTTCGACTGGAGAATTTTAACCGCCCTTGCTATATTTTAAATTGGCATGATAACAAAATAATTACAACTGCATCCAATTGTCATAAATTAAAAGAAGGAAGTACAGAATGTAAAAAAGAAATCAAGAACATAGGCACTATGTGCTACTTGCGTCATAAATTGATAGTCAAAAAGGAAGAGTGGCTAGGCTTCTTCTTAGGCTTTTCTAAAATAATTCTCGCAGATGCATACACTTGCTACAAGGTCATACTATTTGCGTGAAGCATGTACGTAATTTTTTCAAATAGCTAAAGAGGATTTTTTTCAAGGATATCAAAATCAACCATTGGAAAAGTGACGACACAATTACAGTCTACTGGCACAATATTCGACTTAGTAATTTAGAAAAGAAACTCACAAGGAAACACAGGCAAGTGGGGGTGATCGATTTAAATGAAATTTGGTGGGTTTCTAGACTGATGCAGTATAAGAATTACGGTAACTTCCATAGATGCTAAATCGCCCGGTTTTGGGGTGTTGAAATGCGCCCTAAACCAACCCTTCCGTTCGATATTTCCTTTAATTTCTCCAAAATTATAAGACATAATTGTTAAAACAAATATACGAGGGAGCGTTTTCATCAGGAGTAAAAATCGCGTGTTCGCAGAAATTTTTGGACCTCTGTAATGAAGACAAGGATGGTAAAAATTGAGTCGAATTGTTACTGGAGACGAAACTTGGGTTCATCTTATTATGAACCTGAGTCCAAACAAGATTTCAATGCAGTGGCATAAAAAGGTAATAAAAACCTCCCAAGAAAATTTAAAGTGTCACAATCAGCTGGGAAACTCATGGCAACGGTAAATTTTGGGACTCTGAAAGAATATTGTTGATTGATTATAAAGATAAAGGTGTTTCTATAACCGGAGAATATTACGCTTCAATATTAGAGCGACTAAAATAAGCCATTAAAACGAAAAAAAGTAAGAAAAATTGACGAAAGGTGTGCTGCTTTTGCACGACAACGACTTGTCCACAAGAGCCGATCTCGTTGCTTTAGCTGCCCTGCATAAGGTCGGCTTCGAAATTGTGAATCACTCCACCCTACAGCCAGACCTGGCCACGAGTAAATGAAATTACCTGTTTCCGAAAATGCAAAAAGAGCAACGGTAAAAAATTAAATGCCGATGATGAAGTCAAGGAAAAAGTTTCGGGGTTGTTTTGGTAAACAAAAATAACAGGCAAATCATTATTTTTATGAGGGTATAAATGAATTAATTGTTTGATCTGAAAAATTGTATATGTCTTGCAGATGAAGATATTAAAAGAAATATAATTTAGGGTTTTTAGGGCACCCCATCCCCCATTCGGGCGAATTTAGCAAAACGCTTGTTCTATAACTGTTTCATCAGTCTATAAACCAAGCGACAAATTAAAAAAAAATCGGTCACCACCTCTTGGTTGTTTTCCTTGTCAGGTCAAACTTCCAAGACATCTCTAGAGCTGTGATATGGTCCTGAAAGATAGACCAATAACAGTGAAATTCATAGCCTAGGTTTGTGACTTTTCAATAGGTAGCGTAGAAACCATTTTACTTTAAGAATTAGGTCTCAAAATGGTGGCTGCAAGATGGGTATCAAAAATGTTGACGCCAGAGCAGAAACGCATACGACTGGTCAGTTCAGAGACGAATTCAGTGTCGTCGGCAAAGGTAACGTTGCACTTTTAGTAAATTTAGATTTCAATAAAGCTTTCGGCACCCTCGATTATGAAGTTCTGTTAGCAATTTTAAAGTACCTCGGTATGAATGAAAAAGTTTTGTCTATTTTCAAAAGCTACTTAACAGGTCGTTCTCAGAGAGTGGATCACTGCGACTCATGCGTGGCGTTCCTCAGAGCAGCATATTGGGTCCATTGTTGTATGTCTTATACACAAGCAATTTCTCTTGGTGATCTAAAATTAAATGCATCCAAATCTTCTGCAATTTTATTTGGTTCTGATTCTGATTCTGCTGTGCAAGCGGTGAAGACATCTCAGTTGGTGGATGGGTGTGGATGGCTGTGTGCTAGGCTTCTCCAATTCTGTCAAGAGTTTGGGCATTTTTATAGACAAAGAGCGACGGTTTATTGAATATTTAAACAGTCTTATGCGTAAATCTTACCCAATGATAGGGTGCTGTTATGCTAATTCTTTCACGCTTTAACTATTGCGATGCAGTGTAGGGCTCCTGTTTTAAGTTATGAGGAGAAGAGAAGAGGTACAAAAATACAATTACTATTCCACGTCACGGAACCAATTATTATCAGCGATCCTTTTCCTATCGTGCGGCGTCAATTTGGAACTCCACTGAAGAGGAAGCTAAGATCAAGTCTTTCGCAGCCTTTAAGTGATTTCTTCGGATGATATTAATGAGCGAACAAAAATGGCGAGTCTTCTGTTTGTAATGCGCGGTTTTTATCACCATTTTTTTTTATTACCATTATTATTATTATTAATTTGGCCATCATTAAGCGAGATACTGAACCCTTCCTAGCAAGATTCGTTTCTTTGGATGAAATCTGGATTCACCATTATCATCCTGAATTTAAAAGGCAGGGGATGGAACAGAAGCCACCCCCACGAAAGTTTCGTGTTTTTTGCGATAGTTAGAGCATAGCTGGACAATATCACATTGGTTTAATTTCAAAATATGTGTGATTCCATCAAAGAAAAAAGGAAAGGGAAAACACAAACGTGGTGTGTTGTTTCATCAGGACAATGCATCATGACAATACAGGAGCTGTGTTTCAGTTGCTGCAGCTCATAATTCAGGTTTCGAAATTCTCCAACAGCCGCCCAATACTCAGGAATTGATAATAGAGATGAAGATGAAGAAGCGTTAAAGTTCTTTAACATCGTTATCGTAGATGTGTCAACGTCTTAGGGGACTGTGTTGAAAAATTCCACTTTTCTAAGTCTTCATCAGAGACAATAATAACTGAATATAATTATTAACCCTTTCAACAGTTTTAACCAATTTAAAGCAATATAACAAAATATTTCGACCATTTCTTGAATAGAATGCTTTGTGCTCTAGGACGTTATTCATCTTCGAGATGAGATTTCGCCAAAACCTCAATTGTGTTCGTATTCATCGTATAATCTCAGCTTGCTTTCGCGAAACGAGACCATAATAATCACTATATCTGTCAGCAATATATACGAATCAACTTTTATGAACTTTAAAACACTCCGACGACCTCAGGTATATAATAATAATCATTGTGTTTAATAATCCATGGTAAATGTCCCATTATAACGTTTTGCAGAATGATTGTTATTATCGGTAATTTTTCCATTAAATCCCAGAATAGAATTGTTGAGATTATTTCATTTGTATACCATGTTATATTACGCTACATTACATGGTAAAAAAGAAACCCAGTTGTGTGATAATTCCGGAAACTGTAGGTTGTATATATATCGTATTATATTACGCTCTCATATCGGTCAATTCGTATAAAAGCATTTATGGTTTTCGAACACGATAATCTTTTATGTATTATGGCGAATAAATTATATAGCTTACAATTCAGAAAAGGCTATTACAAGAATGAATTACAACATAAACATATTTTTTTCATGCTGCTGTAGTTAATATGAATTATATTACACTATACTTGCAGTGGCAAAACGTTCGTGATAAACCCACATATTCTGAGCGATAAACAAATTAATATATGTTTTATATTATTATTGTTTATATTTAAGCAGATGATTATGCTCGAAGCATACTCTGCTTACATCTGTGCAAATTGAATATGTTTATCGTCGGGGATATTTATAATATTTTAAAGTCGTTATCTGAATTATATTTCTGTGTAAAACGTCAATATGATCCATGTTTGTTTTAACTGACTGTGCTGTCTACATATATAAACTTAAAATAATATTCATCAAGATCAAGGTCGCGATTTATCACACTGTCATTATTACAACATTTATTTAGCAATTGATGATTATTTATTGATTTAAAAATGTTATTCGATAAAAGGTCAACTAACTATAATTAATAGAGTGATGGACTAAATCTGGTGTTACTGTTACCAGTTCGAATTAGTATATAATATAGTTAGTAAAAATATGACGCAAATCCGTGTTTCAATCTCGAGCAAAATTTCTATATTCTTATAATTAGATTTAGATTTAGATATAAGGGTGATATTGCACCGCGATCGTGGGTCTATTGTGCCCGCTTACATGAGGTGTAAGCTGCTGGGTTTTGCCCGCAGTCACAGCTCCCCATCCAGCCTGAGAGCTTTAATAAACTGTAACAGATGTGATGGTTTCAGAGAGGGTATTTCTTCCTCGTCTATAACGCCATTGCCAAGATAGTTGGCGCGAATTTCTTCAATTTCTGTGCAGTTGGATATCAGGTGTTTCGGACTTTCATCTTCCGCCCCGCACAACCTGCAGTCGCTATTCTGTTTCAGACCTATTCTCTTCATAGGCTCCCCGAGGTGACAATGCCCTGTAGGGAAACCTGTGAGAATGCGTAATCTGTTCCTGTTTAGTTCTAGCATAGTTCTTGCTTTCTGCTTGTTGAAATTTCCAAGGAATTCCTTGGAATGTCTCAGACCAGGAAGATTGTGCCAGAGGGAAGCTCTGACGTACTCTTCCCTGTCTTTAACTTCTTTCTTATATGCACTCATCCCTATTCCACAGAATGGTTCCGGTCCCACAAACGAAGTTGTGGCGACCTCCTTTGCTAATAGATTAGCTTTCTCATTGCCACCGATTCCAGTGTGTCCTGGTACCCAGCATAATGCAACTTTGTTTTCCTTGCCCAGGTTTTTTAGTTTATCCCGGCATTCCCAAACTAACTTAGAGATGATGGTGTTAGAACTCAGCGCCAGTAAGGCTGCCTGACTGTCGGCGAAGATTGTTCCGACAGTTCCTGTCAAGATTCACCTGAGCACATCTTCCAATCGCATTAATCTCTGCCTGGAAGACACTGGGGTATATACCCATCGGCTCTGAGTATTTGGTTCCTGGACCGAATACCCCTACACCTGTTCCTTTTTCAGTTTTGGACCCATCCGTATACCATTTGATGGTGTTTGCTTTTAGAGAGTAGGTGGAGGATTCTCCCTTCCACTCTCTCTTGTTACTCAACTTCGTTGCAAAGTTTTTTTCGAAGATGTATTTCCTAACCATTTCATCGCTTGGCAGATCCGAAAGTGGGGAGAGTCCCGCCATGGACGACAAAGCTCCTTGGCATAGAGTCTCGCCCCCTCCCGTCCGTGCCCTGGCTAGTCGGTACATTGCCGCACGGGCCACTCCCTCCACTACTAGATGTAGAGGTGTGAGGTCTAGGATGATCTCTAGGGCAGCGGTTGGGCAGGTTCCCATTGCTCCGGTAATTCATACACATGCTAACCTTTGCAGCTTGCCAAGGATATTCTTGGTTGTGACGTGTGTGATCTTTTGGAACCAGGTTATTGCCCCGTATGTTACCATAGGTCTTACTATACTAGTATACAGCCATCGCAGTATATTTGGGTAACAACCCCACGTTTTGCCTGCTAAATTCCAGCATATCATTAAAGTTCTTGTTGCTTTAATCACAGTCAGTTCAATATGCTTGTTCCACAGAAGTTTTTTTGTCCAGGGTTATTCCTAGATATTTGACTTCTGTTTTGCATTCGATTACTGCTGTCTCTAGACGTATATCTTTCATTTTCAGTAGTTTTCTCCTCCTAGTGAAAGGTACGATTGTGGTTTTTGCCGAGTTAATGCTCAGACCCACTGATCGAAACCATTCGCTAGTAATTCTAAGGCTTGCTTGTATCAGGTCGCAAAGAATTCCCTCAAACATGCCTTTTGCTATTATAACAATGTCATCGGCATATCCTATCAGTGTACGCCGAACGCAGTCAACCTGTTAAGCAGCTCATCCGCCACCAGGCTCCACATCAAAGGCGATCACACGCCGCCTTGAGGTGTTCCACGGGTAGTTCTGATCTTCGTGGTGTGTTGGCCTACCGTTGTCTCAGCTGTCCTTGTGGAGAGCACCTCACTTATCCATTTGGTTACTGTTTTACTCACCCCTCTTGTCTCCAGTGCTCGTCTGATCGCATCATGCGACGTGTTATCAAACGCACCTGAGATATCTAGGAAGGCACAGATAGCTCAGGGCTCATTCAGGGTTTCCAGAATGGTCCTTGTTAGCTCTTCGAGGGCAGTCTCTGTCGATCTGCCTGCCCTGTATGCGTGCTGACTTGTGTGAAGTGGAGCTTTCTCCATAATCTCCATTCTTATATAGTTATCTATTACTTATTCCATTGCTTTCAATAGAAAAGATGTCAGGCAAATAGGTCTGAAAGCATGACTGACAGTCATGCTGAAGAAGTCAATATTTTTTATATTCAACTGTTAGTTTGATTGTCCCTTAAAGTCTGACATCGCAGATGGTTTTAATATATACTGTCATTAGATTCTCTTCGACTTTGTTTTGGAACTATAATACCTTAGACTGTGACGGTAATTCTGGGAATGTTGATACTTAGGAGATTAGTCCTCTTTATCTAATCCATATAGTTAACCATGAGATTGTAGCAAAGAAAATTTTATTCGATAAGTATTAGTGTTATTCGTAAGGTACAGAAATTTACAAGATTACAAAATTTCATTTTGGACACTAGATTTAATAAAATCGTCATCAAGGCGTTCCAAAAAGAAAAAGAAGAAGAAATGAATATATAATTTTTAAAGAAAGGAATGGAATTAAGTGAAAAGGAACGAATGCTCCTAACATTGAAATCTAACTGTCATTTTTCAAATTTACTTCTTATAAAAGATTCATTTATTTGAGGGAATGCGTCCTCAAACAAATGCTAGCTTTAAAGTATTTCTAAGTACCAAACACCGATTTATTTGGTGATGATTTTATTTGACGCGCCATCTATTCACAGACGGTCGATCTATTAGAGTTGTTGGTCCAAAATTAACATAATTTATTGAAATAAAAGAAAATATATCTAACGAAATTATCAATTTACGATAAGAAAAGCAAGGTCATGGCATTAAATGACAGCATTCAATTAAAATAAAGTATTTTTAGAGTAGAATAAATTATTTGTGTAGGTACATTTTTATGTAATTTTCCTTTGTTTCTCGGCCTTATTTAATTACTAAATAAGAGTCAATTTGTACTTCTTGATTAACCATCATTGGTTGAAACAAAATGAATATTTGATTGTTAAAATTTATATTTTAATGAAGTTCGATTATTATTTCCTCAACACAATTGACTAATTCTCTTGAAAGCCGAAACAGGTAGAGAACCTGATTTAATAGATAGTAACACGGTTATTGACCAAAACAAGTTACATACATAACAAAAGGGATTTTAGTGGAACATTTATATAGAGAAAGGAGAGCAAAATGTTAGAAAACTGGTGAAATCGGCTGACCTTAGGAAAAGGGTGGGTCTACGAAGTTATCAGGAGAATAAGAACTGGAACAAATCACAAGCCAGTTTCTGGACGACCACGTCAAATTTGTAGTAACAATTTAAATGGCCTGATTAACTTAGGAAGACAGAATCCTCGTTTCGACTTTCGAAAATTAAACAATAGATTTAGAAATCAACGACGAATACCCGTGTGTTCAGAAACTCTACGGAGATCACTTAAGAGACAAGGTTATAGGTTAAGGATCAGCACTAGACATGTTTAGTACATACTTGAATGGACGCTCACAATGTACTGAGATACGTTATAGAAGTCAAAATGGCGCACTTAAAAATTACCAATCCACAATCACCGACAGTGGTTCCATTGGTGTACCACAAGGTTCCATTTTAGGACCACTTTTGTTCACTATTTTCATAAATGGCCTACCTTTACATGTTACAGGTAAGACAATTCTTTATGCGGACGACACTAATGTGATTGTGACAGGTTCAACGCAAAGTGAGCTCCTCAATTGTCATATCGTTCTGGGAGAGCTGAAAGCATGGTTTTCCAACAATAAACTAGTTCTTAATTATGAGAAAACAAAATTGCTGTTATTTCAACAAAAAGATGAAATAAATACAGTTGCAAATACTGCTCAGATCTCCAACGTATCGAGCTGTAATTTACTGGGTTTGACAGTTGATTCGTTCTTGGATTGGCGCGCACATTTAGATAAAGTCACTTCTAAACTTAATTCAGCAATATATGTGTTAATAAATATCAAAAAAATGTGCAATCATATGAACACGCTAAAAATGTTGTATTTTGCCTATTTTAATTCTTATTTGAGTTATGGCTTGCTTTTTTGGGGTGCTGATGTAAATGCAAAGCAAATACTTTTATTACAAAAGAAAGCAATACGAATTATAAATAATATAACACCTAGAGAATCGTGTAGAGAATATTTTAAAAGAATGGGCATTCCAACGGTTTACAATCTGTATGTTCAAACAGTATCACTGTACGTTCATCAGAACAGAGACAAATTTCTGACCAATTCGGATTTTCACGATTACCATACTCGGAATCCACAATATATACGCTCTGATCTGGCGAGGTCTGCGAAGTATTATAATTCTCACATTTCTGTCGGCATAAGAATATATAATGCGTTACCTAGTGATCTGAAAGAATCTGCCACAACTACTTTTAAGATACGTTTAAAAAGGTATTTAAATGAGCATTGTTTATATTATCTTGAAGAATTCTTTGCTATATTGCCACGGAATACTAGATCATCGATCAGATTACCGGCACTCTAAACGGTAAGGTAAACCTAAAGTCATATGACGAAGGAACCTTTTTACTACCAGATTGTAGATGTTGTAAGGTAGATCTGAAGCAGGCTACCAAAAACTAGATTTCTGCTGTTGTTTAAAATTTTTGTTATTGCATGATGTTAGTTGTTTAAATTCATTGTTACATGTGTCAACACCAACCTTTGGAGCACCTATATTCCTTAAAGCGATGCCCAACTTTACTAGTACATAGTGGTGTGGAGCTACGTGGAAAATCTCTCTAACCGGACTATTCGTCACCAATCATGAGCATCCTGCCTGAACTGAGTAGGGTCAGAAATATTCATGCCAGGAGATCGGTCTACGCATCTTGGAAAGACAGAAGAAGGTCTGCAGCAATTTCGCAGATATTCTGCCTGAACTGAGTAGGGTAGAAAGAAGACCGCTTAAAAGACTTTTACGCATAAGCTAATTGATGCAACTTCGGGCACGTCCACATCACATCACTACAACGGGCAAAGCTGGAAGATTCGGAAATGGTGTTACACTGGAAGAAAGTCGGACAATGAACATCGAAGCATGTAATGTAATTTCTATTGTAAAGAGTGCCGCTATTAGTACGTAAATTATAGTCATAATAATGTTTTTTTAGGATAAATTATCAATTTTGGGATCTTCAATCCAAATAAATGTTGTAATTCAATTTCTTTAGGATTCGCCTGAAAATTGAAACTGCTGATTGAGGAGTACATTTAAGTTTAGGTTAGGGTAATGGAACTTTGGTGGCAGCGCCATGATCAAAACTTTTTTTCAAATATGCGGGTGCATATTTTTTGGAAGGGGAGGGTAATGCCACGGAAAGTTCCATTACATAGAAGAATACTAGATCATCGATCAGATTCGCGGACAGGGGACTGACCGACGATCTAGCGATAAGTCAATTAGTTAGAAAATAGCGTTAGAGGTTTAAGTAGGTATAGGTTTGTGAATAAATAATAAAGTAAGTGTTGAGTAGAGTACGTGTTTGAGTGTAAGTTAAGTAAGGATACAGAGCACCTCACGAAAACGAAGCTACGCCCCAGATCACGGTAAGTCCGAAAAAGACGTATTAAATAAGAACCGTGACAATATCATATCTATAACGTGATTTTGTTTTTCTTTTCTCTTTCTTTACTTTGTAAATTTATATTATCCACATATTTTTCATCCATCCAGTATGACGCTTTTCTGCGGTTTTGTTTGGGGGGCCCTCAGATCCTCTGGTTATACATTATTTTAATATAAGTGTAGTACTATGTGTATATGTATTGATGTATTGTCTAGTTATATATGTATATGTAGACAAACACCAATGATATATAATAAATAATAATAATAATAATAATATGTACCCAGAAACCAAAAAAAATGCCTTCAATGACAGTGGCGCATATCCAACAATGAATGATGATTTTTGAACACGTTTTTATTTCTGTTGCTTCGTTGTAGTCTTGGAAACAAATATCGTGGATCCTAAGGACGATGAAGTTTGATAACAAAGCATATCACGTATCAAAAATGTTGATATTGTCAGTTTGACTAATTTGTATACCTACTACTGTAATTACTGTGCTTTTCTTTGATGTTGCAGACCCCCTTTTTTGCTTTCAAAACTAACCCTAAACATACTCATAAACATGTGTTTACAGTTGTTTGCGGCGTCTTATTTAAAACAATAAGTATCTAACTTATTTAATTATCTATAGGAGTGCTGCTTTAGATACTATTACAAGCATCCGGTTACATACATATATTTAAAAACGAAACGGTGTGTAATTATATATAACATAAGAATAGGAGATAAAGAAAAAAATATAAATTCCTCCATTCAATTAAAATAAGGCGTATAACAGTACAATAATTAATTGTTATTGATATTGTTTTTATCTGTTGAAACCGTTCACCTTGCTTATCTACGTATTTATTTTCGTTTACATCTTCACAACATAACAAAATACATACAAGAAAAATATCAATACACCATTACTTATAACTTATAACATAACTTACAATATATAAATATCGCTTATTTTATGTGTACACTGGTGTGAGCACTTTTTTACGCAATCAAATCGACGAGATTAAGATAGTTGGGCTTTCCAAAAACGTCTTGAGCGTCAGCGTGTCGCTACTTTGATAATAAGGAAAATTTAATCAATGTCTTGCATCTTACTCGTCTTTAAATATTAGCGTTCGTTTCTAGCAAATTAATTTCAGCATGTTCGTTCACCGCTGTACATCTCTTGTATTCCTTCCATGTAAGTATGCGTCTACACTGGTGTTCCTTTTCCTTTTCATGTTCATCTCGAATATAATTACGCCAATGATTAATGACTTTTCATATATGCGGTCGTTGTTATTATTGTATCGTACATAGTAGTATGATATTTTTTCTATGCGTGCCTGAGCGTGTTTATATTGTTATAGTTATAAATAATTACAATATCAATCTTCGTCTTTGGTAATGTATCATTATATGGTAAATGAACGCGAATATTAACTGTAGGTTATACATATGTAAATAATATTATGTATACACAGCCCTATACATGAAAAGCTCGACAAATTATTCCATTTATTTATTAAAAATATTGTTATAGTTAGTACTACACAGATTTCTTTAAACCTGTATATGCTTAGTTATGTAGTTCTCTTTAAATATAAGTTGATAGTAATGGAGGCAATATTGTCCAAAGATGTTAGTCAGTGTCCTCCCAGAAAAAGATAAAGAGCTCCAACTCACTTATTGGTTGAATCGAATACCATCGTTTGATCCAAATTGTGCAAAACAATTACCAAAACTTATCCAAAATGTATAACCAGGAAGGCCAACCTGAGTTACCGCATTATTGTTCTGTATTTGTTAGGGAAAAAATACAAACTTGGTCGTCAAACCTGGTGAATCGACGTTTTATGGTTTAACGAAAATGCTGCAAGAAAACGTTCTGTTCCTACTATCTTATAAAGGGATCTTATAAATTTAAAGCTGCTGCCTTTTACAAATATAATAGAACTCGGTTATAGCGACATGATGCAATCAAATCATGATCAATGGTCACACAAAATCTTCCACTTCAACTCAATCCAATTGACATTCTTTTGTACCAAAATTTTGCCACTTTGATTCGAGTTCAGACAAGGTTCTGTCGAATTCATGATCTTCGTCTGCAGTGATTTCTTTCCTTGACAATTTTTCATGTCGAAATTCCCATTCCAAGCTTTTACCAAATATTCTACAGCATTCAAAATCGAAGTTATGGTTCTTTTGCTCATCCATGTCTAAAATAATTTTTTTTTAAGACGTTTTCGATAATGACATTTTAAGCTACAGCTTGATCCAATGGATGTAATACACATGTACAGTTTGGAGTAAAAAACCCTGATTTTATATTCTTTAAATTGTGTAATATGGGATGCTCCGGACAGTTATCAACAAGTAATAAAACAATTCGTTGTTTTCCTATAAGCTCTTTGTCATGTCATCCACGATTTTTTGTTTGCATGATAGGTTACAGGTAATGTTCTAATGTTTTTAAAACATCGTGGATTCTTGGACTTTTCAATTATGATCAGTTTTCTTTTTTGTGTACCTGACAAGCGTTGTTAGGCTTTGTTTAGCTAGTTTTCCTCTTGTACATTTTTGATTCCGATTTCGTCAGCGTTAAAAATGTCTTAATCTTTATGTCTTTCTAGCAATTTTGGCCATTCATTCGTTAACCACTTTTCTGTTTCTTGAAGATTGATACTTTTTACATTCGCTATTAATTTTTCCGAAGCTTATCCCATGTAGAAGCTTAAAACGGTCAAGCCATCCACCAGAACATTTGAATTATGGATCTCCCAGTAATCGACCGAATTCCTCGGCCTTTTCCATAAGTAGTGGTCCATTTATGGGCAAATTTACACGACTTCGACTTCAGATGTTTGACAAAAATTAATTTTTTTCGCCTGTCTCTGTTCTCTTTATTTTATTTTTATTGTTCCCACGATAGAGATAATCAAACCAAATTCCGATGACCAAGACGATTATGACGTTATAAACAAGTTGTAAAAACGTAGACATATTTTTGTTCGATTGTTAGAACAATTTAACTATACTTAAGCTGCTTCCTACATCCTGTTATTGCTCACAAAACCTACCTCATCAATCTGATGATTGAAGCTTGAAAACACAACAAAATCATGATGAAATCGTTTTGGTTAGTTTCTAGCCCGATGAGCCCGTAAGCTGTATTACTTGTCTGGCTATCACTGCAACTCTTGCGGTGAATAAGCAAGATATTGCAGCGTAAAAAATATTAATAAATAGTCAATCTTTGGCTGGAAATCAGAATGTACGGATCATATGCGGCTCCTCGGCTTTTTTCAATTAAAGAAATTCAAGAATACGCTTCATGCAGAATATATGGCAAAAGGGGATGGATGAATGATGGAGAATTCCACTGATTCATCACACTTACTAGTACTATTATTGCCTGCGACTGGGCAGAAGATTTTCCCTTTAAAACAAAATCTCTCTGTGGTCACACACGGATATATAGGGTGACATAGAAAAAAGTACATTGCATAGTGCCACACAATAGAAGACACTAAAATAAGAAAAAAAGTTCCTATGAACATGGGTCCGCAAGACCTTCGGTTAAAAGATACGGGGTGTTGAATTTTTTTTTAAATTTATTTGCAAAAACAATGATTAATTAAAACAAAAAATTAAGTTTTTAGAAGATGTTCAAATTGTTGCCCTTGTACTTGAATACATTTTTCTATTCTTCTTCTTAATGATTGACGGCATCTTTGAAATATTCCTGGGTTATTACGAAATCTATCTGCCGATTCCATAATTCTTATCCACAATTGTTCTTCATTATGTATTTCTACAGCATAAACTTCATTTTTCATAAATCCCCAAAATGAAAAATCGAGGGCATTAAGGTCGGGACTACGAGCTGGCCAGGGTACAGGCCCCCCTCGACCAATCCACATATTTCCAAATCTCCTGTCCGTATATTCCCTTGCCACTCGAGAAAAGTGAGCTGGCGCCCCATCATGCATGTAATACATTCTTCCAGTAATGGCCAATGGGACATCTTCTAATAATGTGTTTAAATCATTCTCCAAGAAATTTCGATACAGTGCACCTGTCAATCGATTGGGCAATCGAAATGGGCCAATTAAATAATTATCAATTATACCTGCCCACACATTAATTGAAAACCCATATTGGTGACTTCGAATTACAGTTTGATGAGGATTTTCATCACTCCAATGGTGCATGTTATGTAGGTTCAGTATACCATCACGACTAAAACCAGCTTCGTCAGTAAACAAAATTGATGAAATAATGTTTTGTCTTTGGTTTTGCAACCATTGGCAAAATTGTACACGAGGAACAAAGTCATGTTCCAATAGTGAATGAATTTTTTGGAAATGATATGGGCGAAGAAGTTGTTCTTTGAAAATTTGTCTAACTGATTCACGGTTAAGGTTTCGTACCGCTGAACTTGTTTTTCTGGTGCTTGTTCTTGGATTATTTTCT
Source organism: Holotrichia oblita (assembly GCA_023690525.1). Lineage (NCBI taxonomy): Eukaryota > Metazoa > Arthropoda > Insecta > Coleoptera > Scarabaeidae > Holotrichia > Holotrichia oblita. The sequence goes on from CM043015.1 coordinate 13,568,806, forward strand.
ACCATTCGTAAAACAGTTTCTTCGTTTCGCACAGTGCGACGAGTTCTGGAAACCTCACTATTCAATTCTGGTTTTCTAAAACAGCCATCTTCTCTCAAACGCCTATGCACGTCAATAAATGTTCGAATATTAGGAACTTGTCTTAAAGGATATCTTTCTCGATAAATACGTTGAGCTTCGTAAGAATTTGATCTAGCTTCGCCGTAACACATAATCATGTCCCTGTATTCTTCAAAAGTGTAGTGAACCATTTTTGAAAGCAAATTTGAATAATCAGTGAGAAAACTGAATCACGAATACAAAATTCCTCAAACAACAATTACATCAGTTTGACAAGTGTCATTATGACACATTATTCAATTGTTATTTTTTGATTAATTAGCGTGCATTGTCGGCTTTCAGATGCATTTGTACTGAAACCATAGATATTCAAAACAAAACCCAAAAAAAGAAATAAAATTCAACACCCCGTATCTTTTAACCGAAGGTCTTGCGGACCCATGTTCATAGGAATTTTTTTTCTTATTTTAGTGTCCTCTATTGTGTGGCACTATGCAATGTACTTTTTTCTATGTCACCCCGTATAACAGAAATCAGATTGGGACGACCAAACATAAGCGTATTGTATTTTTGCCCAATTGCCCTTATGGCGAACAGTTTTACAAAAATGGTTGGTTTTTGTTTCCTACTTTCGGGTAATTCTATTAATCTCTAGTTGAATAATTCAGGTTGCACATGTGTAATAAAACTAGTCCATATTCTAAGTTTTGGTTTCTTTTGAGCTTTTCTTATCCAGCTTCTTGATGTTTAAGCTGTTGTATCTTGCTTTAGATATGGTTGTTCTTCCATTTTATCCATGAAGGTTCCACTATTATCTTCAATTATAGAGGTTGGAAGATTTTAACAACTAAACAATTAATATAATAAAAAATTCTTGGTTATGGAGTCTTTCGATTAAAACAGTGTTACCACCTGTTGGTTGCAAATTTCCAATCGTTAAGCGTCGCCATCATCTTTCTTTGCTCTTCCAGGACTTGCAAAAATTTTGCTGATAATTAATAAGGAAGTAAATCTTCTACATTGATACCATTAATACCCATGAATTAATTCAGTTTAGATATCTAAAGACAAGAATTAGGAATATCGTCCAGCTTATTCAAAATTTGTTCATGAAGAATAACGTCAGAATAAATCGCTCTTTTTCCATTATAAACTTACGGTTCAACCGGCTATTAATAAGCGGTCACGACAGCAAGTTCTCGTTTATAAAGACTATAATTTTTTACTTTCTAGGAAAATACAATGCAAGAAATAATAGTAAATGTAAAAATAGCTATCGTAGAAAATACGTAGGATTAAGTTCGTTGCAACCAGTCTTGCTTTATATCTTATAGAAAGAGCTGAGGTTCCCAGAGAGCAATTGAAATTATACTAGTACCTACGTACGATGTCGGTTTTTCTTCACATATCACGCAACCGCCGAATAAAAATATAATAACAAGAAAAGAATACGGCTCCTCTCTAAAAACGAACAGAATAATGATACATGTAGAAGTAGAGTGAAGGTAAAACGTGTAATATATAGAATTATATACAAAAAAAGGCATAAATTGCGGCTCGCAAAAATTTATGATACAATTTTGTTTTGTAATTACAATACTGCAATCTGAAGACGTGGGCATTAAGAGCCATTAAGTCATAAACATAATAGCACGGTCATGCTAAAGAAGGTGACTTTGAACAACAAAATCGTAAAACAAGCAGTTACCCAGATGATGATGGTATTCTCCTCATCGGATGGATGAATGGTGTGGGAATACTCAAATAAAGGAATTTTTACTATCCTTAATTTTATTCTTATAAATAACTTTTTAAAGCTGTGTTTTCTCCGAATACAGTTGAATATTTTTATTTCCTTTTTAATTGGTACTCATGTGAATTCATTTCCGAAAAATAATCCTAAATGCTTTGCGCCCGATTATCTTTTAATTGTTTTTGGAAAAATAAAATTCGTCGAAAACAATCCGTCAAATCGGAATTCAAAAAAGCAGAAGAACGATGCAATGCACTCCCCCGAAATAATACGCCAACAAAAAAAAGATAAATGAGACTTAAATCGGAATTAAATTAAATTTAAATCTAATGAAACGGATGAGATTCGCGAAAAAAAAATCCAATTAAAAAAGCAAATTAAATAGAAATCGAATTTCGATTTGCAAACAACGCGACTGAAAAAAAAAACGCGAAGCGAGAAAAAAAATTCTACGTAATAAACAAACAAGTTGATGTCCGTACAATAGCAAGCGTGCTCCTTCGCTTTCTAAACGTCGACAATGATCTGGTTTAGAATTTTGGGGGCGCTTAAAATAATCATCATCGATTTATTACAGAACATAAATTAAATATATTGTCGTCAGAATACTTCTTCAGTGAACCTGGCTATACCAGGATGTATTGGTATCTAGTTAGCCTAGACTGCTTCTGTAGATAAATAAAAAATATTGCGACACCATAGCAACGAAAAATAACATATTGAAAATCGAAACAGTACGTCATGGCAAGATGTTTTGGATTCTTTAGAAACGAGAGGAGTGACAGAAAGCTTCCCAACGGTTATTACATCATACCTATCACACAGACAGATAATTGCCGAAGCGGAAGGACCGTTATAAACTACAGGGTAAACAGCGAAGTACCTCAAATGTACGATGATCTCAGAACCACACTACCGTAGGGAACCCAGCTGGTTGGTTTCGCGGATGATATCGTCCTGATCGTAAGAGCAAACCTTAACGAGCTTTGCAAACCTAGCACTCTTCAGGATAATGAGCTGGATGAAAATCAAGGGACTTCAACTGGCACTAGTCAGAACTACTAGAAGTCAGAAGCAGTTCTACTGACTATCAGAAGAAATACTGTCGAGTTCAACCTGCTGTGGCAATGTAGGTGGCCCGCGTTCGTTCAAGAAAAGGATTATGGGAGGCGTTGTACAATCGCAGCGCTCTATAGAGTGCCGATGTGGTGGATGCCATCAAAAAAATATTGACCTCTGTGCAAAGCTCGTTGCTCTTAATAGAATAGCATCAAAGAGTCTGTAAGGGGGGAGGAGGGGGAGGCTGTAGAGGAGCCTCAACTAAAGTGCCAAGAGGAGATTCGTTATCTATACGAGAACACATCAACTGGAAGCCAGAGAAGAGCTTCTTAGAAGATGGCAGATGGCCTGGGATGAAGGGACTTATGGTCGCTGGACACACCAAACATTGAAAAATGGTTGGAAGGCCCGGAAAATGAATCTGACTACTTCTACTGCACACAAGCATTAACCCTTTCGCGCCGGGACCTAAATTGCTAGGTATTGGCAAATTACCGGGATTGAGCGATTTAGCAGTCGCACTAAAAGTATACAGGGCATTCCAATAAAAACGATCCACCTTAAATAAGTCGAAAACGTGAAGAAATAACTAAATAATGAATCATGTTTTGCCTCACTGTGCCTCCCAGTATCGCGAACATTAAAATTTCAAATGGCATTACGTCATATTATTACATTTTTTGATTCTACATACTATTTGCAACAACTTTTATACAGGACAACCTATACCTATCCTTATCACTTTAAAAGATATCTTCTAAAGTTGTAAGGCTATTTTCTGTTACAACAACGGTTTATTTGAATTCAAGGTTAACTATAGTTGGTACAACTGCCACTAAGTGTCATATCTACACTATTTCATCCATGTGTAAAAAAAATGCAACAGTTTTTTTGCCATTTTTCTTTATACAGCTTAGATTTTTGGCGGATGAAATAGGAACTAGCTCTTGAAACTTTAGACGATAACTTCTAAAGTGTTAAGGATAGGTATAGGCTGTCCTACATGAAAGTTGTTGCAAATAGCATGTAGAATCGAAAAATGTAATAATATGACGTAGTGCCGTTTGCAATTTTAATGTTTGATACTCGCCATAACGGGGGGTTGGAGAGGGGGGGGGGGGAAGGCAAACATGATCTTGCCTTATCGATGAGAAAGTTTCTCCCTTCAAACAAAAATTGACGTGCCGCGGCGTTTTTTCATATTTCTCCACGTTGTCGACTTATTTAAGGTGGATCGTTTTCATTTGAATGCTCTGTGTATTAACATCAATACAAATGCAGTAAAAACGTTCATTTCTTCGCCAGAAACAAATTCCCAGTTTAATCCATAAATTTTGTGTGTACCTTTTTTCGGCTAGAAATAATTCAGCACGTTCATTGGTCCATCGGGTCAAAAAATTCACTATTTTTGGGGAGATAAATGCTTTAGAAGGATTATCTCTTCCAAAGAAAATTGTCTCTATCCCGGATGTGATCAAGATGCTTTAAAAATGATGAAGACGCATGCAACACCGATCAGCAGACTCTAAAATGTAATGGTGCAACCGTGTGCATCATCCGGCTGCAGCGGACAGTCATGGTTGATGCATACGTCTATTTGTTTGTCACATATGGTCGCGACTATGAAGCTACCACGACAACACTCTACATTGAAAATACAAAACATGACCTGATCTCGCCACTGTACAGCCGCATGGTCCTGAAGTGTTTCACTATCATTGTAAGAAGGCGGACAGAAGGAAGACCGTAGCCTATACAGGCAAAACACACCCTACATTGAAAAAAAGTACAAACGGATTCTGGTGCAGTACGCAAGAGGACAAAGGGGGTTAATCGGAAAAAAATCTGCCACCACCTGCGACTGACAACTGAGCAGGTGTCGTTTTGAAAATTGTTCCCTCTAAAAATAAATAAAAAATAAACCAAAAACATCAGAAGTAACGATTTGTTATTCCCTACACGCCACAGGTCATCATGTTATGAATTATGCAAAGAGAGGAGTAGAATGTAGCGCTTTTTAAATGGAGCACCCTGTATATTTTTTAAAATTCTAAATGCTAATGTTATTTGTAATATAAAAGTTTCAAGTACACTATTGTCCTAAAACGAATAATAAAGTAGTTATAACAGTTTCTATTTTCTTCAAAATGTTCATTGCTCCACTAACTTTTGACAAAACAGATACATATTTTGTGTTTAATGTTTATTTTAACATATTACAGCTTACAAAATTAAATTAAAAAGAAGAAAGTACATGTATAATTTACAAATACTGCTCAAAGGTGTCACCTTCCACCTGCGTGGCTCTTAAGATTGTCCTTTTTTAAATAACCTCAAAGAAAAAAGTTTAAAGGGGAGTGGTCAGGGGTGCGTGCTGGGCATTGAATTGGACCATTTGTACCAATCCACTTTTCGGCAAAGACGGTGTCGAGGTAGGTTTACACTAGGTGATAGTTGTGTGCAGGAGCACCGTCCTGCTGAAAGTATAAATTACGAATTGTAGTACACTGGACCAACGACTACCGAACCAATTAATCCGCACCAAACGTTAAAGCTAAATCGAACTTGTGCAGCATGTGGACTAACTATTAATAAATTTTCTTGAGACCACTAGTGACTATTCCTCAAATTAAACATGCCTCTATTTGAAAAGTTTGTTTCGTTACTCCATAAAATACACTGTGCTCCATTCAAATGTTCATCGCACAAACTAACAAACCAATGACAGAAAGCTAATCTCCTGAGAAAAATGTATTGCGCAGAATCGAAAACAATGTCATTACAGATAAAAATTGTAAAAAAATACTGACATAACAATATGTTTTGTAACAAATAAAATAATTTTTTGTTGTTGTAAAGTAAATACTGGTGCAGATCTATTTCTCACAGTGTACGCGAGAACAACTAACTAAAATGACAGACGTCAAAATAAGTGCCAAGTAAGTATGTAAAACAAATGAGCTAAGCACACTTGCCTCTGTAAATTGACATATTTGAGCATTTTAAGTACGGACGTTAATTGAATCGTTGTAACTTATTAACCTCACATTTTAGGTATAGGAATACCTAATACGCATTCAAAGAGAATATTTTGTAGAATCATAATATCTAATAAAATATATACCTTTCCATTTAAGAAAATCTAATTTCCGCGGATTGAACTTATTTACAAGCAACTAAGGTTTTAAACACCCTGTATAATGTTACAGAAAAAAACTTCGAATGCTGTATAACTACATAATATCAGCTATGCGTATGCAAAATTTCATTCGCCTCATTTACTCCTACGTGAAGTAATATCACTATAAAGTAAGATGGGTATCTGTCACTTTTTTTCTTTAATTGCGAATAACTCAGAAGGAATGGTATTTAGGTATAGGGTATAATACATGAAATATGTGTAGAATTTATCATAGAAGCTGAATTTGTAATTTATTTTATAGCATGCTATTTAAAAAATCGAAGTTGATGCCCACTTCAGGTTAACCGGAAGTGATATTTATTCAAAAATATTTTCACGTAATAGTTCATATTCAACCATATCCAAGTGCAAAATTTTGTTTTAAAGTTCCGATCCGTTTGGATAATACTTTTAATAGGCCATTCTCACCAATCACCCTGTATATGCTTCCAACATATCGCATTTCTCCAAATGAGGAAATACCATAGTGAAATACGAGGGAAGATCAGTAAATACCCGTGTTTGAAGGGAGGTGGCGCTGCTGAGGAAAGTTGGCATTACCGTCGTGTACTACCATCTGTCAGACAACACCATAATAAATTTCAGACTGATTCATACGTTAGTTTTATTCGGCAGCCATTTGTATTACACGTGTTTCGTGTTTCTCGATAAAATAGAAAAAGAGCCAATATGTTTGGACCTCTTTAAGAGAAATTCGCAGGAGTTTTTGCGTCGAGTCGTCACCGTCGATGAAACCTGGATCCATTATTATACGCCAGAGTCCAAGCGCCAGTCGAAACAATAGATTTTTCGGGGTGAATCTGCTCCGAAGAAGGCAAAGACGGTCCCATCGGCCGGAAAGATCATGGCCACGATTTTTTGGGATTCCAAAGGAATAATCCCCATGGACTTTTTGCAGAAAGGAAGAACGGTCACGGGACAGTATTACAGTGAATTATTGGACCAATTCGATATAAAATTGAAGGAGACACGGCTAAGAAAAAAGTGTTGTTTCACCACGATAATGCGCCAGCACATGCATCCAGGATTGTCGCGGCAAAGTTGCATGAACTGCACTACCAAGTGCTGCCGCACCCACCATACTCCCCTGACTTGGCTCCCTGCGACTTCCTTCTGTTACCCAATATGAAAACGTGGCTCGGGGGAAAAAGATTCAGCTCAAACGAGGAGGTTATCGTCGAGACAGAAGCGTATTTTGCAGAGTTTGACAAATCGTATTTTTTGGAGGGGTTAAAGATAAGGCAGCAACGTTGGGAAAAGTGTAATGTACTAAAAGGTGATTACGTTGAAAAATAAAAAAAAAATTGTGAGAAACTTCCCGTCTTCTTTCCTAACACGGGTATTTATTGATCCGCCCTCGTATTGTCAAACACTAAGCAATGAAACTTTTATATTACAAAGAACATTAGCATTCAGAATTTTAAAAATATACAGAGTGTTACATTCAAAATAATAATAAATTTCGAAATTTCTCGAAAATGCGTTATTCCATTTATTTTCATGAACTGCATGCTAATCAATGTTAAAAACACTAATAATTTGCTAATGTAACCTACTTTCTAGAATCAATAATAACAGAGATAGCAATGGTGCGCACGTAATTTGAATCAGCCTGTTATAAGTTCTCACAGTTTTAAAAGCCTAACTAAACATTAAAAAAGCAGGCAAGATTAGAAATTACGAACTTTTAATGCTGCCCGCGTATAGTAAAGAGGAACTAAAAAAAAAATAATGTTATATTTCTCATTTTGGTTATATAAAAACATACTCATCATGGAAAATAACAAAAAAATAATAATAAAATAAAACAATAACTAGTAAAGATGACAGTGCAAAAAAAACCGTTCCGCTTGTTGAACAGCGACCTCTATACATGTGTTACCTACGGCTACACTCGTTAAACCTTATTACATATATATATATATGTATCTACGTACTTTGTCTATACCCAGGAACGGAACTATATAAATCACCGCATACAAAGAAAAGAAAGACCTCTTTACCAGCGTTTATAATTGAAAAATATACATGCATAAATCCAGCCGGTATCAGTTTTGCATTGAATAGTAAATTAAACACTAAAACTGCTATCATTTCCTATGCAGCAATAGGTACGACCAGCATACATACATATTTGCGTATTTGTTTGGGTAACAATTGAAGCGTTTTCGTATTCAACCGTTATTATATCGCATTGTGTCATTAAAACATGTCGAGTTATTTCGCGATAGGACTTAAACCATATTTAGACCTTTAATAATTGAATTGGATGTGTTTGGTTTTGTGGGGTGACACTAATTTATTAACATGTTATACAAATAAACAATTTCTTTTTCTAAAATCCTGATTTATAGATTAAAATTTCCTAGCAGTTCTTCGGCTTCATTCTAACCATATTTTCACATTAACTTTCTCATAGTTATCTAACAATATTAACATCACATCATCACATAAATATAACAAGCTGTTCCTCTTCTGCTGTCGCTGGTTCAATCTGTATTCATCTTCGTACACAATTCACGCCGGATTTTACGCTCGACAGAGTTTCTAACCTTTGCTCCCGGCAATTATTTGGCGTTCTTATACATTCTAATGAGATTTATTTTTCATAGGAAACAGGCGGTTCTACATTATCAGATTGTATATGCCGGAATAAAATATTTTATTAGCTGCATAACGTTGGGTTACGAATTTTTTCAAAATTGCCGCCGTTGAAACGGTCAATATGTCATCTAGCACACGATAAAAGACAAATGTCCCTCGAGGTTTAAGTTTAAACGATTTAATGGTAATTATAGAAAATGTGGTGAATTTCGAAATTTCTTTTATAAATTGGCGCTAGAAGATTACCGAATGTCGCAAGAGATAATAACACCTGTTTGTGAATGCGATGCTAACGTTTTTGATTCATTCTTTTCAATTTGTAAGGCTTTCGGACTGAAGGAATTTCAAAATATTCGAGCTTGTCCATAATTTAATGGGTAATAAATTATGTTGGACTGTTAAAAACATCATTAGACTAATAGCTATGACATCTTCTGAGGTAAAACAACGTAATTTAGACAGTAGTGGTATTCGTATGAGGTTACATAACATATTTCATAGATTTACCTAAATTAATCAGCTGAATTAAAACAAGATTTAGATAATATTTTGTCTAATTGCCTTGGCTTGTTTGGTTTGGTTTACAAGACTTGTTAGTTCTGTTGTACTATTGGTCTTTAGGTACAACATTTTTAACCAGATCTGGAAAAGAGGACCTATACCAATGGTGCCAATATTAATAATAGCGCTATTACTACAATTACAATTTGTAGATTAAAATGAGCAAAGTCAAGATCTACCAACATTCATTCGGGAGAGTCCATTAAAGATTACAATTTGTACCTATTTCCTAACACAACAAGAATGAAACGGATGGGTTTCTTTTCTTTGCCCATTTTCAACTACCAATATTGGTGGTTTGCACCAAGACAGCTTATGATTCACTTTCCAAAACGTGCAGCACCCAATTGCATTTAAATTGTGTGCTAAGCATACTAGACACATCATGTTCTGAGAAGTTTTAAAAAAGGAGTGGCGCTTCAGTTGCTGCCCAAAAACTATGAGCTGCAGAGTGACTATTTTTATCAGCTTCTTTTCCTGCATAAAAGGGTTCTGTTTAGAGGAGAATTGGAGCAGGCGATGAAAAATGAATCATAAGAATGAGAATGGAGTTAGAAAAGGATAATAATGCATGGCAAAATGGGCTTAGTTTTTTATGAAATTTGAAATCTGCTTTTCCTTAACAGGAAGATTAATAATTATTTGTAAATATTATTGGTGTTAGTAGCATATAAATACAAGACGTATGTAATGAACAGTATTGAACCTAGTATAGATCCCTGTGGAACACCCACAGTGTTTTGTGCAGTCATTGTTGATCATATCCCAAATTATCTTTCATTTATAAGTAGCAAAAATTAAATAATTTCATAAACATATTATGACTTTCTAACAATCGTTGCTTAAGAAAGCTGACAAGACTGATTTGGAATTGTGAACCCGGAATTTGGGGTCTCACCAAAAGCCATATAAGATGTCACCCCCTTCAATGGAAAAGTGAACAAAAAATCTCGTACTGGACCAACACTCCAAAACCAAGACGATCAAAAAACTTTATTACTTTTTCAACCATCACGCCTAAATCTCTGTTGAAGCTCAACAGAAGAGACTTCAGGACCATTATGGCGTTACTCATTTGCCATGGCTGTCTGAGGAATTACCTGAAGAAGATTGACAAGGTAGATGATTGTGATAAAGAGACGATGGGACACATAATGTAGAACTACGAGGCGGTGGCCTGGCAAAGGCACCACTACCTCGAACAGGCCGACGTAGAAACGGCTGACATTAGAACCATAGCCACCAATAAAATCCTTCTTCAGAAATCTGAAGATCAATTGGGACTACAAGATTAGAGGTATATCTGAAGAGACCACTGCGCCATAATGGCTTTGGTCACTGGCGACGGCCCTCTGAAGAAGATGGGCAAGGTGGACTGTGATAAGCACCGATTCTGTTCGGAACATAGCGAGACGACTGAACACATTATGTGCAATTGTGAGGCGGTGGTCCTGCAGAGGGTCCACTACTTCGAACAGGCGTTCGCAAAAGAATCCTAGACCTCTTCAGAAATCTGGAGATCAATTGGGACTATATGATTAAAGGTAATTACAATAGATCTTCCAGTTCGCAGTGAAGAGGGGCAACATTGCTTACACAACCCAGATCTAATCTAATACAATACCATAATAGTCGCCCGGAAAAATTTGTCTCAAAAGTCTTCAAAAGCTTGTGACAAACTCTACTCTAAAGCTATTTATTGTTAAAATACTGGCAAAAATACACTTCATTAAATTATAATTGCGACTGCATCAAGAACGCTAAAAACTAAGTTCTTTTTTCAGGCATGAACAACTGTTCATGTCAAGTAAACCTCATTTTATAGTGGTGTATTAAGACCACTTCAGTAAATTTGTTCAAGTACACGGTTTACACACAAAAAGAGCCGAGGAAATTGTCAAGAAACTATATTTTGTATATTTAGCACACCATCTATATTGTAATCGGACAATGGGAGGGAAGTTGGAAACCATGTGAATACTATTCGCAATTTCAAAATTCTTATTGGGAAACCGTAATACAGTTACAATGCAGCACAGAAGTTTGATCATATAATTAAAACCGGTATTGAAAAGCTACAAACCGAAGAAAGATCGAAGACCAGTCTATGGTTAGTGGTCCAAGGATTAACAACCACCACGAAACCAAAAAATTCCTGTAATAGGCGTTCATAGTATATTGTTGGAATTCACCCTGCGAATGAATGCAATGAAAATAGATCCAGAATTAGAAGCGGACCATGTGGTTTCGACCTTCTAGGTCTCGTCAGCACAACTACGAATGCAAGATCTAATTTCATCGCCCTGCACGTCACAACTTTAATAGTATAATACATCCGACAATGGACTAATGCCAACCTAATGCCCTCTAGTGGGCAATGGTGGCTAAATAGCCATGGAAGAAGTGCAACAACTAATCGAGCAGACGCCAAAGTCAAATTTGTGTTTAAATGGATATCCCTATACTGACCCAGACTAATGAGATCTGTACACAAAAATGTACAGGCAAACTGACTTCTATGTTCCATTAGACATAGTGAGAGCGAAGATTGCATAGGTTGATCGAAGGAGAGCAGAATTTAGTTAAGAGATGAAGTTAAGAAATGAAGAGAGGAGCTGTTGAGGAGATAATAGTTTCCAGGAATCCGTACACTTCAGACAATCTAACAATAATCGGAAAGAAAAAGTTCTGACGAAAGCGACACAATAAATTATTTCTATCAAGGATGCATAATTGCCATGAATTATATTTTATAACACAATGACACAAAACAAATAATACACATAATACGAAGCAGGAAGCCAGATTACATCTTCAAACGCGCTAAGCAAAAACTATAGGATGAAACAATAAATTACATGGAATTTCAACAAAAGAAATATAAAGACGTAAAAATTATGTATTTGTTAGAATAATTATCCTGAATTATATATTAAACAATGGAAGATTGCCGCGATATAAAACAAATTACACTAACGCGGATTTATACGTGATTTTTGTATAAACAGATTAAATTGATGAATATTCAAAAGATGTTGGGTAACAATTCATAATCAGAGGATGATTATTTTGAAGAAAAAAGTATTTTATTCTAAATTATATAATAATAGTTTCCTGTAAGAATAAAACGCAATGCATTTTATGTTGAATTAAAAGAAGATTGAAATATTCATTCCATTTACCAGTAATTCTCACCCATAAGACCTAGCAAGCAAGTTGTGCAATAAAATTTGGAAAAAAATGATGTCGAACGAAACTGAAAAACTCGAAACGTGAAAAATTGGATTGCAAGCTCCAAAAGGGCTAAATTTTCAATTGAAGATGAACACCGGTCGGAAAGGCCAGTTTCTGTGTCTTTCTTTGAAAATGTTGACGCAGTTCATAACATGATTTTACCAGACCATCAAATTGAGCGGTTTGAAAATTCTGCAGAGTCCTCAAGCCGTATTGTTACTATGGATGAAACTGGAGGCACATTTTTGCGACCCAGAAACGAAGCAAGTTTGGCGTTTAAAAATCTGCTGAAAAAGTTATTGCTTCAGTATTTTGGGATTACCATGGAGTAATCATGATTGATTTTCAACTTCGAATCTTTCAATATGGAACAGAATTAGAAAGGTAGGAGCTGCATTTAGATCAAACTAAATTCCATTGTTGGTAATATTTGGTATGCTTGCGTTAAAGCTAAGACTCAGATGGATTAAATTTATACAAGATTTATAAAATACATAAATCGTATATCTCTCTACATTAAGATCTCCAACATCTTTAGCGTTATTAACAGCGTAGAGATTACAAAATTTTCCATTCGAGACGAACGTGCTTAATTTATGGTTATTAGCAGGGAAAGATTTATCTATTGATGTCCGTTGTCGTTGTCGTCATGATTTTCCAGTTTCTGCTGTTACGTTATATCGCAATTTATTACCCCACAATACCGCGCGCAATCCTCGTCCCCGTCGTTCATCGTAATAAAATATAAATGTCAGCCATCTGAATAATCTATATAAAATTTTATTATATGTATAATAAGTTTTATTATATTTCGTTGTTCGTATAAAATTTACGAACCCGGTGGCTTTTACAAAAGAGCAGCAGACTTAAAAATAACCTGGTGCCATTTTGCAGACGCCATAAACAACTGCTTGTGTATTGTATATTTTGTGTGGATTCGTTTTTGTAACATAATAATAACATACATATATTTCATTGTGGTATAACGGTTGCTGCTGTCTTTTATTATTATTAAAATATACAATATACTAGGAATATTGTCTGCAAAATATAATAAATTAGAATTTGGTAGATTTAAATTTATTTCTTAGTATGAATTATTTATTATTGATTATTTATGATCCATATATTATTCTTGGAAAGTTTGGAAATAACGCCCAGTTATATTGTAATTGATTTATCCAATTAAACATATTTTTTATTCTTTGTTCTTGCTAACAATGCCTCCTCCAAAATAATTAATATTAATTTATTAATAACACTTAATAGGAAGTATGTATTTGTCAATTGAGGTTTTGGTGTTACCTTTCATGGATGGCCGTTTTCTATCCTTTAAAAACATTTCTTTGTAAAACACATTCGAGACAATACCTGCCAATCGCTTTAAAAGTAGTTTCCAGAGCATTCGGGATGCCACCCAGAACCATTGTCTTCGACTAAATTCATTGCCTTAAACTTTGGAAATATGGTAGTGCTTTTTCAATATCTGGTGGAGTGGAACTGCCGTTCCGTCTACAAATGAAACATAGATTTGCCATGGAACAGATTGATAAACATCCAGAATTCGTAATCAGAAACCCTGACAAACTCTTAAAGCACCGCGGTGAAGGTAACCATAAATAAAGCGACTGTTACTCACGATTTTGATCAACTTAGTAGTACTCTGGAAAAACGCTGAATAAGAAGTCTGGAGTAATTATTGCTGGTTACTGTTAAATCTGATTAATTCAGAACTTATTTTGAAGTGATTGAATGTTTTTATCATAGAAAAGACCCCGGCAAAACTCTTTTTTTATTTTTTATTTTTGAACTAATCTGTATATTTGAATTTTGGAAGCATGCCACACTCCAAGGTGTACATAGGCCACATACCAAGATTAATTAACAAAAAAAAAACCTCTCCAAGACAAATATCACTATGATGTCGATCTTTGGCTTGATTATCATACCGGCATCAACAAACGTAACAACTACTAGCACAATAAATAAAATATTTGACGAGGGAACGTCAGTTTCAAAAAACTTCTATTAGCACAAGAACAAAAAAAATTCACCAAATTTTGATCCGTCATTAAAATATACTGACTTGAAAAAGTGTTGTCCCTATTTAAAAACCAAAACCAAACAAACGACAATGCTCATTTAAGTCTGCCACAGAAGAACCAAAATCGGGCTGCAAGGAGAATGGAAACACTTTCAAACAAACAAAGTTCCAATTGATCATTTTCTTTTGGTATTGATTGCATATTCAAGTCCATCAATTATCAAATTTTGCTCTTTTACATTTATCCAGATTATAATACTTTTTTTTTCCAAAATATGATTCCTTTGTGATGATCTTTATCGTATTTGTCTAGGATCAAATTAATATTAGAAACAATAGTCACAAAAAAGCTCCGCCATCTTAAGATTTAGATCAGATAAGGTAATGTGAGGATCTCGAAAAAGAGAAGCAAACTATGTGAGCAAAAGGCTCAGCTCAAATCGATCAGAAGCATTGTAGAGAGCTAATTCAGCAAAGCTTTACCAGTTTTCTATATTGCTTCAAAAATTTTTGAAATTCCTACAATTTCCAAAATGATGACCACGAGCTTTATGCGTTGTTACAAAGAAGAAGGTTATTCCTCGATTGTTTTCGCAACATTTCTTGTTTTATTGGACATGTTAAACTCTTTTCTATGTAAACTTCTTCGTGTCTCCTTTTATCATATTCTGTAGAAAGGTTTTTCCAAGTCCTCTAAAATCACTTGGGCGGATTCTGCGTGAATTTTTCGTTTTAGTTGTTCGTTAAATCTTGTTTCTATTCTCGTTAGTGTTGCGGCTAGAAGACTAATCAGAGTAATTTCATTTGTTAGACATCTCCAGCAAGTAGCATACTTGCGTTTGCTGATGACATAAAAATGTATTCGGAAATTACTTCTGACGATGACTCAATTACGCTTCAGCACAACCTTGACACGTTGGTGAAATGGTGTGAAGATTCCAAATTAAAGTTAAATATAGACAAGTGTTGTATTATCACTTACTCACGGTCCTCCTCGGTCTCCCATGCCCAATACCATATCAATGGGCATTTTTTAAAGATTGGCACTGACGTCAGGGATCTAGGAGTACTATTTGATTCAGCTCTTACTTTTAAGTCACATTTCTCCAATACATGCACCGCTGCTTTCAAATGTCTGGGCTTTGTGATGCGTATCTCAAAGTATTTCAATGACGTAAATGTACTTAAATCCTTATATTTTGCCTTTGTATTAAGTAAAGTAGAATACGCTGCTCTTATTTGGTATCCTGTGTATGCTTCCGAGTCCATGGCTCTGGACCGTATTCATCGACGGTTCCTGAAGTACTTATCATTTAGACTGGATGGAATCTACCCCGAAAGAGGTATACCTCAGGATGTTCTCCTGGCCCGGCATGGTATGGCATCCTTGTGTGACAGAAGGGACACAATATGTAGGAAATTTATAAATAAGCTCTTGGACAATAAAATCGATTGTCCCTTCCTATTGGGTAGTATGGACTTTCTTGTACCGAGAATTAATTCCAGGTACGAGACCACATTTCGAGTCCCCTTCGCAAGAACCAACATCATGAGAAGAGTGCCGACCTACATCCTGGCGAGGGTGGCGAACATGTGATTGGAGGAAGTTATACCCTATTTCTTTCTCTTCTTACTTATGGAGCGAATTAGAGAACAATTTTGCTACTTATTGCTTTTTCTGTTTCTTTTTTTAGTGTACACGCTTTTGTAATTGATCCTATTATGGGGCCTTGGCCTGTTGGATTAATAAAGATCTATTATTATTATTATTATTATTATTATTATTATTATTATTATTATTATAAGTAGACTGCAAAGTCTTGTGGATGGTAGTGGATGCTTCTAAAACATCGAACGGCACGGGAATTAGAATTTGGAGAGTTGGAAAATCCGATGGCGAGGTCATTAGCTTAGGAGGCCCTCCATCCACCTTTCAGGCTAACATAATTGCCATCTAGTCCTGCGCAGAGGGCATTTTAAACTGCCCACAGGTAAACAGATCGGTAGAAACTTTATCTGACAACCAGGCTGTCCTTAGAGTACTGCAGACTGTCAGGTTTGATTCCGAAGTGATACTTGACTGCTATAGGGAGCTCGAAAACTTAGTGGAACATTTGAGATAAGTGACAAGCCATTCTAGAATCAGAGGCAATGAAATAGCTGACAAATTAGCAAGACATGCCAGTCAACCATTCATAAGCCTTTGTCAAATCTAAACTCACTGCTAGTCATTGCTCCTACTGGAATGCAAGGGTAGTGTTGCTCTTTGTAAGGTTGACCAAAAGTTTGCATGGATGGCGTTGCTTGCTACTGGTATAGTCTTGAAAGTTTTGGCAAAACCAACACAAACCCAAATCATATTACCGAGTATTTCCTCATCAGTTTAAATCAGAGTGAAATTATGCTATTTTTGGTTTATCTAGACACGTCATATTTGATATTCTTCTTTGTAAATAGAGTTTTTTTTGACTCCAGATCCAAATTTATCTCGTTACCTAACACATATATAAATATACCATAATATTAATAACCTGAATCCATTCTTCATTAGATATCCTCTTTAATTACAATCTTTGGAACTCCTCTTAAAATAATATTGGATTTTTATAATCACGTCTAATTAGTTTTTAATTAACTATGCTAAGTTCGTATCCGCGTCTTTTTGTTTTTATTGTTAATTTAAATAGTGTATGGTACTTGCATATTGATGCACGTGTTGATGCGGTATAACAATGTGCGCCGTGAAAGTTAATTAATTTTTAATTATTTTCGGTTTGTATTAACGCCCATGTAAATGAGGATTGTCCGATGCATACATGCATACCAATTGGGGGTCCCGTATCGAACGAGATGGTGTGTCGTAGTGAACGTCTTAATCACGCACCTAAACTTTCCATTTATGTACCGCCGATTTGATCGGGCCTTATGAAAAGATTAAAATTTCGTAAAAACTTTTTTCGGGAAACTTCCACAAACTCTTATAAACCGTACAGGAATGAATTTTAATTTGCAGACACAATTAACGTTTCGCGAGAAATCGATTCGCGAATTCTATACATCCGAGATATTAAACATCATTTACCCATACAAATCGAACTGGTGATGGACCGATGAAAAAGCTCATTATTACCCTACACGATGGGATGCCTTTTATTAATATTATAAGCGAACCCTGGCCCGCCCATTTACATACAACGAATACGAAATAATACAGACATGCCTGAAGAAAAAATAAAAGGAAAAAAATACCGAGGACAAATTGCGAAATACATAATGCACAAGCTTACAATGTAAATAGCGACATTGCGATCAACCTACATATGTTATCTATTATTGTACGCGAATAGATTTATGCGTATATAAATAAAATAACGTCAGGTATTCAGTTGGATGGGAAATTACGTTCGATTTAAAGATGAGATTCCATAGGATGGTCGGCTGTTGTTGGCTGTATGCTCCTTCATCTCCACGAGGTGGATTCAATGAACCGCGCGTGTTGATGATAATTATCATTGGGATGATATTGACAAATGTGATGATGTGAGTCCGCCCGAACTTCCATTCTTGAATGTCGATTTTACACCGCCTTAAAACTCATTAAAATATGAAATTACTTTATTATAATACGTTGGGTATGCCGGTGATGAATGCGTGCGAATCCGGTGATTAAAAATGCACGTGTAGACGCTACATTCAGTTATCCGTATGAAGATGAATAAATTGTATTGGGAGTCTTAAAGAGGAAATGCTGAAAGGAACCCAAGCTGCACGATGTAAATTAATAATGTAGGAGTGGGATCAACGTTAAGATAAATTAATAACAATTTAAGGAAAAATAAAAAGGTGGATAAAGAGCAGCTGTATATATCGCAGTAAGATCCGCTTACGGCAACAAAAGAATTTAATAAAATGACCAAATAAAATCCTCCAAAAAGGTCATTAATCCAGTGTATTTTCTAGCGAATCATGTAGATCCTCATTTTGGATAAACAATTTTCAATAATCATCCATAATTTAACATTGACAACCAAACGAAAAACCCCGATGGAAGAAGATATAACATTGAGCAAGTATATGACTTTTGTGTCAGAATATTCTTGGCTCCGTCAAGTTGGCCCCCCCTCAATCTTGCACCGGGCTAATATCTATCTAAAAAGTTTGCGCCAAGCTTGCACCAGCTTGCGCCACACGTATAACAGCTTGCACCTCTCCAGTTGAGTAATTATTTCAAAAAAATTCATCACGGCAGAAACTTCAAAATAGGGTAGATAGCTTGCACCCACCTTGCGCCACCAATTTTAGAGCTTGCACCTCTCTCCAACCCCTATATATTTGATATTTATGTTTCCAAGCTAGCCCCCCCTCATCACGGGAGAAAGTTCAAAATAGGGTGGATAGTTTGCACCCACCTTCCGCCAACTTGCGCCATCAATTTTAGAGCTTGCACCTCTCTCCAACCCCTATATATTTAATATTTATGTTTCCAACCTAGCCCCCTCTCATCACGGGAGAAAGTTCAAAATAGGGTAGATAGCTTGCAGCCACCTTGCGCTAACTTGCGCCACCAATTTTAGGGCTTGCATCCCCTTCGTACCCCAATGAAAACTTGAGTAACTAACTGACATGTCATTTGTAAAACTAATCATATATCAATCCTTGTCAAATATTGAATTTGCAAATGTGTGAATATCGTTGTAATAGTGAATTACATTAAAAATAAAACTATTAGAAATAAATTTAAAATAAACATATTAGTTCCACTACAAACCAAAAATAAAATTGTGCATTATTATTAATTAACCTAATTATTATTTAATTAATTATTAATTATTTTAAAGTTTCTCCCGTGATGAGGGGGGGAGGAGTTAACGGAAATACAAATATTAAATATATAGGGGTTGGAGAGGGTGCAAGCTCTGAAATTGGTGTTATGCAAGGTGGGCGCAAGCTATCTACCCTATTTTGAAGTTTTCTCCGTGATGAGTGGGGCTGAAGGTCATGTTAACCCCCTCTGCAATTTTTTTAAATAATTACTCAACCGGAGGGGTGAAAGCTGTTATACGTGTGGCGCAGCGGTGCAGTTTGGCGCAAACTTTTTAGACAGATATTGGCCCGGTGCAAGATTGAGGGGGCCAAACTTTGATTTATTAATATTCTAAAGTAGAAAAAGTCAGCATCGATAAATACATCTAAATTTTGATTTTGTGGATGTGTAGACCTCAGACAATTTGGCCAGTTTTTTTGTCAATTATCAAATGCTATCTATCAACTATTGGGCTGTAGAAATAGGGGAGCTTAGGCTATACAAATAATTAACAAACAATGTTAGTAAGTTTTACTAGGTAGTTCAGTTCACAGTGAAATATACTTGAAACTTGGTATTAATGCTCTCTGGCTCAATTAATGAAACATATGTTTCGGCGCTTTGTCAAACTCAATTTCGAAGGGGGTGGCAAACTTTCTATTAAAAAAGCGACGTCTTTTTGGTCAAATTTATATAAAATTCGGTATAATGGTCTTTGAGACCATTGAATAAAATGCCTGTTCCGGCGGTTTTCTTAACCAGCCTCCGAAATGATCGAAGTGATGCCAAAGTCGGTTTAATAAGTAATATGTTTATGGTCAGCTTCTCGATGCAATGAATGAAACGTGGTTCAATTTTATTTTAATTGAAGCATTACCGAGAGTAAAGGTAGATTAATATGGGAAAAAATTAAAACAAAATATTTTTATGGTCAAATTTACTAATAACTTTCTTGACTCAACTTTAGAAAACACATGTTTCGGCTTTTTTGTTGTTTAATTCAACCCCTAAAGCTGTGGAAGACGATGGCAAAGTTTATACAGGAAAAAAATATTTTTATAGTCAAATTTGTTCGAACATTGCTGTTATTAATGTCCTTAATTCAAAATTCTACCTTTCAGAGGGTGAAACCGTCTGGCAAAATTAGTATAGAAGTTTAATTTACCAGCTTCTTTCCGTTACAAGATATTCGCTTTTTAATAGCTTAGTTAGATCGTGTGAGATGGTAAAACATTTGTCAACGGTCTTCAGTGTCAACGCTGGTGGTGCCAGGACTACGTCATGATCTTGATCTTTTTCTTGAGTTTCATAGTTATTCTCCGTCACTTCTTCTTTAGTAAGTTCAAGATTATGCAAGTCGAGGAGCTTATTTACATCTTCCTCTCGCATATTATCAAATTCACCCCCTCCCCCCTCCTCTTCTCTGCAAAAAAATTACATCCCTAAATCAGCAATTTCTTTAATTTCGTCTCGATATCAGGCACCTCCGCATGATATTTTACAATTTCCTGGTCATAAGTTTCTCCAGCATCCATTTGAAGAGAACTATTTAAGTTCATCAAGCGATTCTTTAATATTAACTAAGCAATTTGCAATTCTATAATTAAATCGCGTTCAAAGTTTTCAAACAACATTTTAGCCAGCGTCGCTTTATAGATGGCAATGATACTCCGGTCAAGAGGCTGTAATAATGCCGTGGTGTTGGGCGTAGGGAATTCTACTCAAAGATTGGGATTTATTTCCTGTAAACGGGTTGTTGGGTAACCAGGGGCATTATCTAAGAGTAATACAACCTCATATGTCAGATTTCTTTACGTCAAATAATGTTTGACCTCAGGTACTACAAAACAATTCTCAAACGAGTCTAATAAAATGTCTCCCGTTACTCAGGAATGACTATTGGCACGTCACGCCAAAACACAGACAATTTATCTTTATCAGTGTTCTTCATAGCACGAGGATTCAGTGACTTGTCCACTAACAAAGGATTAATCAGGCAATTTCCAGATGCATTCGAACACAACAGAAGTGTGAGACGATCTTTTGCTGGTTGAAAGCCCAATGCAATCTTCTCTCTTGATAAAAATGTATTTGGTATCTTCTTTCAAGGCAAACCAGTCTAGTCCGCGTTAAAGACTTGCTCTTCTTTAAACCTACTTCTTCCAAAGTTGAGAGTTATTTAAAGTATGGCGGATTTCTAATCTCTGGAACCATCCTCCTACTAGCTAAAAATGTTCTTCAATAGTATGTGTTTGATAATAGTGGCTCATCATCTACAAACTCTCGCACAGAGGTATCGTTTTATTCTTTATAAGAACTGAATTAATAGGTACCCAGGTGTTAATTTCAATCCTCGATTCAGAGAGACAAAGCTTTTATCATTTCTTCAATAGGGCCAGTTCGTATACCCAGCATATTGAGGAGCACTAGATGGTAGACTATGAAGATCTTGTCTTAGCTTGATGAGTGGTACACACAGATAACTCGTTAATTTTATATTTTCTTGCAATCGATGCCACAGGCTCTTTATTCTCAAAGCATCCAAAAATTGCACCTTTTCCGATTCGGCTAAACCCACCTCTACAAGCAGATAACAGAGATAGATCTCAGCCATATCGTATTCAAAGATGTCCTCTGCGCTTGTTTAGATCCCATGAAAACTGCTTTGAAAACACTAAAAAGGACCCCGAAATCTGTGCCATCCGGAGGTAGTATTTTCACAAGAAATAATATTTCCCCGTTGATTGACGCCTTCCAATAACGTCTTCATTAGTGCTGTTGCAAAAACGATCAGAAGCCAACTATTCTACCGAGAATTCCCTCTAAAAAAACCATAAATCGTAGAAATACTTTCTAAAAATCTCAAAAACGTTCAACTCAGATCTGCTCTCTCTCTCTCTCAGTGCCTCCTTCTTGATATTTATTTGCTTTTGTAATATATAAAGGCCGCTGGTCCTTCGACCATTATAGGGAAAAGTGATCGTAGTAGACATCGCAATCTTTCAGCGACAGATAATCCGATCATCATGGTTGCTAATCTGAATGCGAGGTATCCATCGTGTGGACGTGCGAGGATCTATCCTGCTTGGAATAAAACACTTCGTTTCGTTGAATCTCGTCGGAGCAGATAGCGAATAGCAGATAGCAAACATAGTCCTTTTCAAAAGTGTTCCTTTTACGATTTCAATCGAGATATCTCTGGATTGCCACCCCACGAAGAGAGAGACAAGTTATGCTCAAGGTACGAGTTCTTCTTCAACTTGATCTCCTGGTCGACGATGAAATTGAGAGGAATTGACGAAGATCGATTCACACGTGCTTCTTCTCTGTTTATCATAGTGTGGCTTTTAATTCAACTAAATGCAATGTTGCCAGTAATTGATGATTACTTTCTGGTAGATATCATTTTCGAAACAAAAAAGCTCGAATTTTATTTCTGCAATTTGTTGTATAGAAAAGCCCAAACTTTGTGCCAAACCTTAAAATAACGTAACAAACACAATTTAAATGAAAAATTAGCAGCAAATTAAAAATTCTAAACGATTAGAAATTTAAGTTAAATGTTCTTTATGTACAGTCTATTCCAAAATTAATGTCGCTCCCAAGGCTAAACAAACCCATAAAAATGATGTTTCCCCATAATCCAATACGATTTTTCGTTAGTGAAGACTGATCTTGTAAATACAGTACAAACCAAATAGCGATTAAACTTCGCATCTAATTTGCATGAGCAGTTATAACGTGTTTTTCGGCACATGGAAATTTGACATTAATTTTGGAACAGACTGTACATACGCATGTAAATTCGTACACGATACATCATTTATTATTTGTTTTATCTTTCAGCTATTCTAAACACGTATGGAATTACATAACTATACAATGTGGAAAAATTAAGAAACTTTTACATACGGTTGGCTGATTAATGTAATGTAGAAATATCATTAATCTTTCTACAATTCAGACAAGTAAAAAAAAATTGAGAACAAATAACTAATAGCAGTTTAGCAACTGCCAAGAAAAAACACGGATACTTTTTTTTCTTATTTAAAAAATGAAATCTTCTCTTTCTATTTTAAATAAGAAGATGTAATTAATCATACATTAATAAACTGCTCTTGTATTTATACATATAAAAAATTGAAACTTTTCTACATCAGATTAGCTCCTCAAGAAAAACGGTTTCTATTTAAAACGTTTCTACATTATATTCTTATGCAACTTCATAGCATATGTTAAAGTAGTTTGAAATGATGGCTTTTAGAGAATGCAGCTGCAACGGCTACCCAATTTTGTTGCTGATCAAAACACCAACTGCACTTAATGTCTAAATTGTAAATGTGTTTTCGTGGCTTTGTTACAACATTATCTAGCCGTAAATAGGCCTCAAGTTTTGTTGCTGATAATAAAATCATATCTCAAATTACGCGACTTCGATTTACGCAATATCGTAATCAGAGTAATACACGCCGCATTGCTAAGTAATAAACAGAACAATTTTTTCTTTCATTTTTGCACATAATACATCCATCAATGGCATTGCAATCCGATATGAATTACTCAGCGAACGTCGCTATTTGTGCAACAATTAAGTTCTATTAATATACACTCGATCGCCCAACATGATCCCAACGCACCGCTCTGAACAAATAAAAACAAACAAAGCAAAGAACTCGTAGATGCTCGTACGAGCTTTGAAACAAGGAATTAATTATATTAGCGCAGTCTATACATATTACATATAATTAAGCATATTATAAATAGTGGGCTAACGTATAAAACGTAAGCGTATAATATTTATAGGAACGGCCTGCGAACAGCAGGCGACAATGTCATACCACATGGATTCTTTGGCGACCAACATGTGCAAGATGCTGCGCATATCTCCCGTTCGTATATGTACGCGGAGAGTGTGTGTATCGTGAGCTTGCATCAGATCGGAGACACCCATCTACGCTCATTAAGACGGGCACAATTTGTATTATTTTAAGAGCGACGGAAACGAGTCGTCGCGAATTACGATTGCCATAACGGCATTAACAGCTTCTAATTTATTTAACGATATCGTTCTCGGTTTATCGTATGGATTACGTTTAAATAAAATAACCGTCGTAAAGTTTGACACTAACTGCACGCTCGTACCACCATCTGCGATATAAGCAAGCTTTTGATGTTACGAGAGAGATAAGAGATGTGGTGCCATTCTCGTCATTGTCTCTAGTTGTCATGACTATCGTTTGGTGTTATATAAGATTAAGGTGTTGATTTTGGCTAAGATTCGCCACCACATTTTATTTGAAACTAAAAAGATTATCCTTACAACATCATTTAATGCCACAACAAAGACATCATGAAGCATTATT